>CAIGQV010017103.1:1461840-1483168 GCA_903798115.1 Danio jaintianensis | reverse complement strand
GATCACGAGTCCAACACTCTAACCACCAGGCCACGACTGCCCCCGTTCTAGTCCTAGGCCACGTTCTAGTCCTGTTTTCTCGTGAGCACATGGCTTGTGTTGTCTCTTTTTGTCATGTGCTCTCCAGTGTATTGTGTAGTCCAACCCTCCTTGTTAACCCATAATTAGTTATCCTGCTCACCTGTTTGCTAATTAACAATTTCTCCTTTATAGTCTCCTCATGTCTGCTGTCCTGTGTCAGTTTGCCGTCATATATCGTCTTGTCCAGTCTTGTCTAGCCTTGTCCAGCCCTGCCTTTCCCCGCCAGTGCAGTCCAAGTTTGTTTTTGTCTTTTGTTAATGTTTTCCCCCTCTGGGTTGCTTTTGTCATCTTTTCACTTTGCTTTATAATAACCCTTGCTTTTGTCCTGCATTTGAGTCCTCATTCCTTTTTCCCTACTGAATCCGTGACAGGAAATTTTCTGTACCAACTAGTACCAAAGTTAGTACTTTCAAGAGCCCTAGATAGAAATTTGCATTTCTTAGACAAAAGTCACAATTGCATTATATAACCTTAGAAATCAGACCTTATTTATTGCAACTTCATGTTCATATGCAATCTCACAATTTTTTCTTTTAATTTTTTTTAGATTACAAATCTGCCTTTTTTTCTCAGAATTGTGAGACAAAAATTGTGAAATGAAAAAAAATAAATGAATAGTTATTTCTTCCTGAGTTTATACCACAAAAAATGCAATAGTTGCAATTGCAAGTGTATAACTTGAAATAGATATACACGCTCAGTTCTGAGAGGACAAAAGTCACAATTGCTGAAAAAGACATCAGAAACGAGACATTAGGTATACCCAGAACTGTAATTTAGTTATGTCTATACCTAATAGACATTAGGTATACCCAGAACTGTAATTTTCTCATATCAACTTTGGCAGGTTTTCACATTCTGCTATTCAAAATATTTAGTTACAGTATATGTAATATGCTATTATATTATAATAATGTACAGAGAGTTTAAATTTAACTTAATGTCAGCATGGAAAAGAACGTTGCATCTCATAAATATTTGGTGTACTGAAACAAGACTCAAGTTTAAATTGCAGAGACATGTATTCCATTCGTTGGACAAGCTGTCAGGACCATCTGGCTGAGTGAGAGAGCAGTCTGGGAGACACATGTAGTCTCACTGTGATGTCATCTGTCTGTCTGTGATGCCAGTAAAGTAGACAGTCTTGGGTGTAAGTGGCCAGGACAACATCTGCCACTACACAATGAACAGTAAAGTAAGGATCTCAGTTTGGAAATTTGATGAGCAAACACAATGTGCTAATAAGGTTCAACAGGACTCTGTAACGCAATGAAGTTTGAAATTATGTCCACAGAAAGGTCTTTTCAGGTTGGTTATTATATTTTAGCTGCTTTTCAGTAATAGTGCTTGGTGGATTAAAGTGAACTTTGTGCTCCACTGATCTCTATTTATATAGTATGAAAAAGTAAAGTTGCCTTTACTTTTATAGCTTGTTATACAATAGAGAAAGCAGGAACACATGCTGGCTATTTGGTAATCTCTAACCTGTAAATTTAGCGCATCGAAAATACTTTTGATCAATAAAAAGTTCTAAATGTCACAGATTGTCCTCTTAACTGGAAACAGAGAATACAGCCTACAAAGCTCCATGGTTTGCAAGTATTGTGAGAAGGTAGAATCAATAATATATTTTTATATTTTAAATTATTTACAACTCACTCTCTCACTTTCCTCCAGGTTATGAATGAACCACCAATGGCACATGTTTTACAGGCTGACCCCCTTCATGTTGCAATATAAATATTTATTCATTAATTAATTGATATTTTTAAAGTAACAACAATTGCAATTCAAAAGTGTTACAATAGTTCAAAAAAGTTGTAAGAGGGCTTCAATAAAATGTCTTACCAAAATGGAGCCACGTCAATTCTTTTGAGAAATGTGCTTAATCTAAGTTAATTATTTTGTTATTACAATGACATTTGTTGCAATTTTGTGTTTTGATCTTTGACAGTCTGAGAAATGTGAAAATTGTGAAGTGTGAAAATGTGAAATGTGAAAATTTGTATTCAAATATTTTTGGATGGGCGTCACGGTGGCGTAGTGGGTAGCACGATCGCCTCACAGCAAGAAGGTCACTGATTCGAGCCTCGGCTGGGTCAGTTGGCATTTCTGTGTGGAGTTTGCATGTTCTCCCCATGTTCGCGTTGGTTTCCTCTGGGTGCTCCGTTTTCCCCCACAAGTTCAAAGACATGCACTATAGGTGAATTGGGTAAGCTAAAATTGTCCGTAGTGTATGTGTGTGAATGAGTGTGAATGAGTGTGTATGGATGTTTCCCAGTGATGGGTTGCAGCTGGAAGGGCATCCGCTGCGTAAAACATATGCTGGATAAGTTGGTGGTTCATTCCGCTGTGGCAACCCCAGATTAATAAAGGGACTATGCCGAAAAGAAAATGAATGAATGAATATCTTTGGAGGGGGGGGGGACTCGGGCACCCAGAGAAAAAACATGTGAAAACAGGGAGAACAAATGATTTACCATTAATAATTAAAGTAATAACCCAAACTACTTTTTTCCCAAACTATTATGTTTCCCATTGGTTTTTAAAAATGCTTAAAATCAAGTATGACTGTGTACCCATAGATGGATGAAAAATGATAATTTAGGTGGACAAATATACAGTTAGCTGGATTAGATTGCATGCTTAGTACAAAAAAAAGATTTTGAGGTTGTCATTGTGATTTGAAAATGAAAACAGGTTTCGGTGAAGGGACAAATCATTTATATTGCAGCTCCGTTTCTTCATTTGTTTGGCCAGAGGAAAAAAAAACACACACAAAAACAAAAAAACACACTGAACCCATTTTTTTCCCCAAGGGCTTTTCCATTTGCGTCAATTGGTGAACCTTGGGTTGCTTTCCACTGTCGCCTTTGGCTTGTTTGGTTGGGTTCGGTAGAGTTCCCTAAAGTGAATCACATCCTTCAACAATGACATTCAATTGAATGATGATCTGAACTGAATCCTCATTGAACTAACTAGAGCATTCTACAAAAATGAATGTACCTTATGTATTGAGCCTTATTCACAATGGAGAAGTGTCTCACCTTATTTTCAATTACTGCCTGTTCATCTCTATAAAGCTGCTTTGACACTATCTGGATTGTATAAAGCACTTCTAAAATAAAGTTGACTTGACTAGGCATTGGGATGCAATTTTTTTTTTTATATATATATTTTTTTTATTTGGCAACAATACTGCTGTTGCTGTCTATTGCTGTTGCAATACAGCTGTTGCTGTCTATTGCTCTTCAGGCAATAGAAGACTGGAAAAAATGGTTGCAAGTTTTTAAACTTTTGGTACTTTAAATCAGTTACTATGGACTTTTAACTTAACACACATCATTATATATGCCAAGCTTTGATTAGTTGAAAAGAAACATGTAGTCTGAAATACATAGCAATATAATGCACATTGAACCAGGAACGGGTCTCTATGTCCTTTCAAATATCTGCAGGATGTTTGGCTGATATATCAAACATGGCAAGGCCAAGTTAAACTGCCATATTTAATACCAGCATAGGTTCATTGGACAAATATTCCTCTAACTACATTTTTGGAATAAATATTTTTTTTTCCCTTACAAAGACTATACATTGTGTTGCTTTCAATATAGCAGTTTTATTTTACTTTTTAGTCACAGTGTACTTGCTTGAAAGCTCAACTTGTTCAGAACTGCTCCAGCAACATGGATTGCTCCAGTATGAGAGCCATGAAGCATGAGTCACAACAGAGATCTAACAGAAGCAAAACGAAATGGCATGGTTGTGTCAGAAAATGCATTTTTATCAAATTTATGTGTGTAGAGGGTAGAGTTTGTAGTACATTATTTTCAAATGTGATAGAACATTAACCTTTCAGTGCTCTTTACTGGACATTTTATTTTCCTGTCACATTACAACAAACCATGTGATAAAGCATTGTAAAATTCACATTTAAACTGAAGCCTACTTAATTTTAACATTGCTCATTTCACCTTGAAATTTTCACAAAATGTGCAATAATGAGAACTGTTGTCACAGGCATGTTTTTTTGTAATTTTTTTTATTTCTGGCAGCGAATATTTTTAATAAGATAGATATTTTAGATACAATTTACATTAAGGGAAAATAGCAATCGATGTAATTAACAGTAAGTGAAAGCAGCACATTTTCTTAGAGGTATATTAGATTTACACTAATAAATTATGTGCTGTTTACACTAAGTGAAAAGCAGTATTTCTAGCAAAATGTAGTTTATACTAAATGCAAATAGTGACAGATTGGTATATTAAAGGTATTAGCAAATATTACGTAATGTGAACATATTAGTACCTAAAAGGTACAAAAGTAGGCCATACATTCCTATAGATTTATTTCCTTTATTTCTGAGAGTACAAACTATGTAAAATAAACTGTATTTATTTTGTACTCAGTATAGTATTTCATCTGAGGATTTTTGTAGATGTACTGTATGTTTTTCTCAATGTCTCTGTGCAGGAGAAGTTGTGGTCTGCATTAAAGCCAGGAGAGTTCCCGGCTGGTTCCTTCCTGATTCTTCTGCCTCCGGTCCCAGTGAAAAGGAAACACTCATAAAGGCTGACTGCGTGCCATTTGTCTTATCATGTCTTTGTGCCACTTTGTGAATATGTGTGCCTATTAGGGCTAAACGATTAATCACACTGTCATGTGTATTTTTCTATAAAACTGGTTCTGTAATCAGCTGTGAAACTCAAGCACATGTGTTTAGCTGGAGCAGCGTTTACTACACAGAGCCATAGTTTTCTGCCAAGCTACACTGTAATGAAATATCAGTAAACTAGCAATTTTCCATATTTTGTGAATCATGAATTTATTTTACCCCAGTTTATTTATGCTTTTGAATAGCATTATGGGACCTTGAAACTTTTATACTTGAAAATTTCGAAACATTTTTAATAGCTGTATAATAAAAGTGATATATTGTCTGGGTTGGCATTGAATTTACAGACTTATTTCTCTCTATATTATTTCTTATACATTATATTATTTCAAACCACTACAATTTCAATAAAAATCACTTTGTTAAACAGAGTTGGGTTTTCAACATCAAAAGTCGAAAGAACAGAGATCAAGTTACCATAATGCAATTCATAGTCGTAAATAAACAGAAAACACAAACTACAGAAACTGTAGTTTAATTAGCTGTTTTTTTCTTTTACAGTGTAAGCAGAATATCGCATGTGATATCATCATGTGAAAGTCAAATTGCAAATAGTCATTTTGCGATATTGACAGCTGTTTGCATAGCTTCTTAGTGAACTACATCCCTTTGTAGTAAATGTTACTAATGTTAAACCTGAAAGCACATGAACATAGCCCAAATAATGATGTTTTTATTCAAAACTCACTTCGTAGCTTCAGTCAATTGCTTAAAAATAAGTCCTTCTGTAAAATGAAAGCTTCTTACACAGAATAAAGCGTGCAGCATATTTCATGATAGCATTCTAAGCAGTGACAATGGTGTTGCATTATTACATACTTTAATATCTGGAAAATTATAACAAGAATTCAGATAAATCATATGTTGTCGTGATCATGTGTTTATTAATTCCTTTGAATCAGATTTTAGCAGTTTAATCTGCTGTTTATCCTACGCTATAAGGATTTCCATATACTGCAATTTCCTGGGTATCTTCGGGTGTATTTGGTTCCCCTTCATACGGAAACTTCAACGTGCGTCTGGAACAGACTATGGGAGTACGTCAGATGACTAATCACTCTGAAGAGTAAGAAAACGGGCTAATAAAATGCCAAATTGAATTGGCAGAGCTCTGCTCCACAGCTGGCAGCAATGAGCCATCAGCGCTATATAAGCTGCACGCTGTGGAGTGAGCCTCAGAATTTAATTACTTCAGAGCCTCTCACAGAGACTGAAGACACTCTATCTGCCAACCTGATTTCAAAACTGAAACCAGTTTACTCACCAGTGCGGGAGATGACGCGACAGCAGCAGTTGATATGGGCTTCCTGTCCCCTGGAGCAGTTTCCATTAAAAGAGCAGATTCCCTAAGAGAGCAACACAGTCAATCAACACGTCTTTTTCAAGACGCTGTTCTGACTGTGCGTTTCTGGATGCGATGGTTCCTATCTCCGGATGATGGGCACGGGTATCGCATCACATGTCTGGGGGTCCAGCATGTCGATGCGGTGCTCGCGGACAGCTCATGCTCTCACTGTGAGAGCATGGTTGTTGCACAGCTGAGATCGTGGCTTCCAAGCCACCCCCGTTGCTCCCCATGAAAGCGGTTAGCACGCGGGCAGATCTGAGGATTACAGTGGGGGCTTATCCGTCGCCTCCGGGCCCGCAGACCCCCCACTCCTCCACAGCGCGCTCCATCCAAGCTTCGAGTGGTGGTGCGGTTCATCCCCCGGGATGCCCGCGCTTCCGCTTGATGACACCGGAGATCAGATGTCCATCGCGACATCGGAGGGCGAGCTGTCATGCTCAGATGACAGACCAGGCTCGCTTCCATCCTACGGGGTGCAATGCATAGTCACGGTTCTCAAATCAGACATGATGGCTGCGCTTCCTGGGCTGCTTCGGCGGTCTGGCTGGAGATGGCTTGTCCCCCAGTCTCACCGCCGGACCGACTTGAGGTGTGGCGTGCGAGCTGATGTAAGATGAGTCTTCCAGCTTCCGTCCACTTCTTCCCAGGGGCGCACAGCGAGCGCACGCAGGCATAGAGGGCGTTTTTTCTCTGCCCAGTCCTCGTGCGCTTCCGCCTTCACCTCCCCTGATGGCGAGGCGGCCAGTGGGTACGAAGCTATTCCTCAGGTGGTTGGCCGCCACCTGGAGGGGTAAGCTGAGACCCCCGTCCAAGGCGGGTGGGTTTTCTGTGTCTCTCATGGCCAGAGCCCACACCGTTGCGGGCCATGCCGCTTCTGCCCTGCACCACCGCACCTGCTGTGCTGCACAGGGGCGGTTCTTCCCCAGGCTTATGCATAAGCACCGCACGGTGGTCGACTATGCTCTCATGACCTTCAAGTCGGCCGCCCGTGCCCTGGGGAGGACGATGGCCACACAGTGGTCCGGAAATGCCACCCTTGGCTTACCCTGGCAGATATGCGCCGCGCCGACAAAGTACGCTTTCTTGGTGTGCCCATATCCCAGGCAGGCCTACTCGGCGACACTGTCGGGGACTTTACCCAGGAGTCCTCGGTGGTGAGAGATCAGCCGTGCGCGATGGAGCGGGTCATCTCCTGGTGGGCTCGTAAAACTGCTCCCCCACCGGACCCGTCCGCGCTGGCTGTTCTTCGCCGAGAGCGCTCTTCCCGCGGCTCCAAAATGCTCCGCCGTCACAGCCCGTTACACTGGCTAGTGAACACGCCGAGCCTCGCCGCAGGAAGTTGACGCTCCCGTCATAGGTCGCCGTAAAGTCCGGTAATCGGACCGCGAAGCGAACCTAAGGCGGGCCATTTGGGGAGGAGGAGAACCGTTCTTTCCCCGGTGGAGGGCTGGGGCTCCCCCGCGAACGAATGTAGCGATCCGAAAAGAGCGGCTTTTCCTCCCTCTGGGTGTGGAAGCCCAATTGCTGCCAGTATGGGATGCACTGCCTTCCAGCTCTCAGCTTTGGTGCACTTCGCCACAGGCTTTGAGGGCGCCAGAGGATGATCACCTTTCTCGCACCTCCAGCCTCTCCGCGGGATCCTGGGAGGAAGATAAGAGACTCTCTCTTATTTTCAGCTCTTCCTCGGCCCGCTCTGCTTCCCGAGCTGCCCCTCCGTTGGCATGTCATTGATTAGTCCGATGGTGCCATTAGCACGGGCTCTGCCAGCCTGGTTAGCGCTGCCCAGCCCGTCGCGGTGGCTCATGCGGACGATCAGACTCGGCTATGCGATTCAATTCACTATCCGCCCTCCCAGGTTCACGGGTGTTCATACTACGAGGGTTCCCCCGAGAACGCCCCTGTCTTGCGATAGGAGATTGCTGTCCTCCTGGCGAAGGATGCAATTGAGCAGGTCCCTCCAGCCGAGATGAATTGTGGGTTTTACAGCCCGTACTTCATCGTGCCGAAGAAGAGCGGTGGGTTATACCAATCTGCACGTTTTGATCTGTCATCCATTCAGGATGCTGATCAGGGTGCTCATGCAGAAACGCATCCCCCAGTGCGTCCGTCCGCGGGATTGGTTGCAGCTATAGACCTGAAGGACGCTCACTCCATGTCTCGCTCTCTCCCTCCTAAAGTGCGACGGGGCCCGAGCATGGCAGTAAATGGTCCTCCCCTTCAGGCTCTCCCTGTTCCATGCGTGGAGGATGCCCTGTGTCTCTTCAACGCACGCGCATCTGCATTTTTTATTATTCTTTGACTAGGTTATTTTTTTTTCAGACCTTGAATTAGTCGATTATGCATAGGGACCTGGTGCTCTGGCACCTCGGCCTGTTGGGGTTTCGGGTCAACCGAGAATGAGCAAGCTCTCCCCCGGGCAGAGCTTCTCTGATCTCGGGTTGGAGCTGGACCCGGTCTCCATCACGGTGCGCTTTTAGTGCGCTGGGCTAGTGCTGCCCTATCCGTTTAATTCGGCAGTTATAGTGGTTTCACTGAAGTTTTTCAGAGGCTCCTGGGGCATATGACATTGGTAGCCGCTATCACGCCGCTCAATTGTTCATATGAGACCACTTCAGCGCTGGCTTCGCGATCGGGTCCCCATCCGGGTCCCCATCCGGGTGTCCATCCGGGTGTCCATCACTACGCTGTGTCTCCGCACCTTCAGCCCCTGGATGGACCTTGCCTTCTACGGGCCTGGGTGCCCTTAGAACAAGTGTCCAGTAATGCTGTCATTCTGACGGATGCTTCCAGTACGGGCTGGTGGGCTGTGTATATCGAGCATGCAGCCGCAGGTTTGTAAATCGGACTTCGGTTGCATTGGCATTCAATTGCCTGGAGTTGTTGGCAGTGTTTCTCGCTCTCCGCCGATTCCTACCGGTACGGGAGGGGGCACATGTGTTGGTTAGGACGGCCAGCATAGCTGTGATAGCGCACGTCCGCCGCATGTCTCAGCTCGCTCGCCATCAGCTCCTCCGGAGTCATGCGGCTTAATAGCCCATACGAGCTCTACCGTGCCAGCTTACATGCTCTCACGACAGTTACGTTTCTGGGAGAATGGAGACTCCACCCCGCAGTCCAGCTGTTATGGGCATGCTTCAGAGAGGCCCAGGACATCCTGCCGTTTCTCCAGAGCGGCCCTTCGCCAGGTGCTTTCCCTGCTCTGCACGGATGCGCTGGCTCTCAGCTGGCCCCGGGTTTACGCAATATGTGTTTTCCCTAGTGAGCCTGCGCGCGCAGACTCTGTGCAAGGTCGGGGAGACGAGGTGCGGGTCTTGCTCGTTGCTCCTCCTTGGCCCAACCGGACCCGAGTTTCCAGACTCACACTCCTCGTGATGGCCCTCCCTAACAAATTACCCAGAAGAAGTACTCCTTTTTCTGGGACGGGCACCCTCTGGCACCCACGCAGCGTTCTGGAACCCTCATTGAGGGTTTCTAAACAGAGCGCGGTAGACTTAGGTGACCTATCAGTAGATGGTTAACATCGTCACTCAGGCTAGAGCACCCTGTATAGGCAAGCCTATGTCCTGTAGTGGAGTCTATTCGTTGTGTGGAGCTCTTCTCTCTGAGAAGAACCCCGGACATGCCAGATTAGTGTTGTGTTTTCTTCCTTTAGGATAACTGGAGCGCAGGCTGTCACCCTCCAGACTGAAGGTTTGGCATGCTGCCATCCCCGCTCTCTGTGGCGGCGGATGGTAGCGTGCTGGGAAAGCATAACCTTATCAGCCGGTTCTTCAGAGGTGCGTGGCTTGAGATGGTTAATTCCATCCCCGCCCCCCTCTCTTGCCCTCTCGGGATCTCTCTAGCTCCAGCGGTTATGATTAGGTCCGTTGAGCCACTCGATTCAGTATCTATAAGTTTTCTGTCCATGAAGGCAGCTCTGCTGGTCACGTTGGTATCAGTCAGTAGGGTTTGGATTCCGGTGGCATTTTTGGTCAGCGAATCATGCCAGGAATATGGACCGGCCTACTCTCACGTTTACCTGAGACCCTGGTTTAGCTTGTGCCAAGGTTCCTACCACCCCTTTTTTATATTAAAAGTGGTAGTGAGCCTGCAAGCGCTGTCTGCGGAGGAGGCAGACCCAGCCCTTTTATTGTATGTCCGCGCACTGCGCTTAATGTGACATGTAGAGCATACGTCTTTAAGCAGCTCTTTTCTGTTATGATCGGCAGAAGGGAAGTGCTGTATCAAACCAGAGGTTGGTCCATTTTATAGTTATGCCATTGCCCTCGCCTTATGTGCCAGGGCAAGCTGTGTCCCCCGGGAGAGAGAGCACACTTAAAAAAAAAAAAAAAACGGTGCCTCCTTTTCGGCGTGAGTACGCAGCGCCTCTTAATTCAGATTATGCAGAGCTGCGGGCTGGGCGACACCTAACACATTCACGAGATTTTATAATCCTCGAGTGGAGTCGGTTTCCTCCCAATTACTGGGTCACTCTGGTCAATCGGGACGAAATTAAACTCTGTGTCAAAAACGCTTGCTGCGCCATGCTCCCTAACCCGGAGATACGTGCGCCTTTTCTATTCTGCTAGTAAGTTTCCCGCTTGGCGAACCCTAGAGAATTCCTCCGAGGCCCCCAGCACCCGACTCAGCGGAGGAGCTGGGTGCCTGGCTCAGTGTGATGTCTGGTATGCCCACTCTTGGTCTACCCACATGCATGCGTGGTCCCCGATGGTGATCCCATATGCTTAATCAGCCACGGAGTGTTCCCCCTGACCAGGCGGACCCGTGTCTTCCCTACCCGCTAACCAGCTTATCATATGTAGCACTTCCCCTCCATAGGGCTAGTCCATATGTCCTTATTGCCATCAAGTCTCCCCTCTTAGGTAGCAGGTGGCCTCCGCAGCGTCCTCCCCCTTCGGGGACTGGCACGCTTTCCCAACGTACTGTCGTATTTCTAAAATCCCTAGACTATATTAGCTAGGTAAAAGCACATTTACGACCCCCGATCTAAATTGTAATTATTCCCATGTAATGGTAATTAAGGCCCTAGGGGACGTTGGAAGGTTGCGCTCTTGGTGATGCTTGTGCGCCTACGCGATGCTTGGCAAACTTCACATCAGGAGCGTGACGAGCTTAGCTGCTGTGGCGTTTTCCATACAGTCTCCCATAGTCTGTTCCAGACGCACGTTGAAGTTTCCGTATGAAGGGGAACATCCTGGTTACGTCCGTAACCCACGTTCCCCGAATAAGGGAATGGAGACGTGCGTCTCCACTGCCACAGCAGCTGAGTCTCCAGCTGATTAGCTGAGTGATCGGCTCTTCAGCAGGCAAATTCTGAGGCTCACTCCGCAGCGTGCAGCTTATATAGCGCTGATGGCTCATTGCTGCCAGCTGTGGAGCAGAGCTTTGAATTTTGCAGAATTTGGCATTTCATTGGTTTTCTTACTCTTCAGAGTGATTGGTCGTCTGACGTACTCCCATAGTCTGTTCCAGACGCACGTCTTCGTTCCCTTATTCGGGGAACGTGGGTTACGGACGTAACCAGTACGTTGTGTATCATGAGGAGATTTACTGCAGATCACATTTTCATACATTCCTCACATGATGTGCAAGGCAATTTCAGCTCTTGCTAAATCACAAATGTGATTTTATGTTAATTTATTGTTCAGTTCTGATGCCTATCTGGTTAAATCTGATTCTTGATTTCTTTTTATTTTTGATACTTGACATTGTCTTAAGGGCCAATCAAACTAAGGTTGATACTTTAACTATAAATGTAAATATAACAATAGCTTTATTTGTATCCACACAAGTAACAATAGCTGATGTCTCTAGAATAACTGACCAGTGAATACAAATTGTGCTATCTATCAAATCAAACAGTGAATTTATTGATCACAGTCAGTGTAGTGTAATGAAAACCACACAAATTATTTTCCCAAGACTTTTCAAAGGAGACAAAACAAAGATTCCAAAACTAGCACTGGATAACTGATAATTCAATTCGCTAATATGACTTGCATAGCTTCCACGTAACGTTATTTTTTTTTATCATTCCTTTCATTTTCAAAATAGTTATCTTTAATCTCAGAAAAGAGGGCTTAACATCAAGCAGTGAGTTTTTGTACAATGCTGTCTGTAGTTTTCATGTGTGCGAGCCCTTTATATTTCAGTGGATTCTGACTGGCTATCAGTGTTTTATCATTTATTAGCAGGAATAAATAAATCATTCTGAAAGTGATCCCAACAATATTGTTTTTCTACATCTTTATTGTTACAGCTATGGTCTGAATAATGCTGATGTTTTACACTCAGAACAACTTTTAGAACAATGTCTTTTTCATTATTTTTATAGTGATTGTCCTTGGTGTAAACAGCCCTTAAAACTTATTTCTTGTTTTGTTTTTTTTTTCCTAAGGAAAGTACAGAGTGTGACATCACTCTTTTAATTGTGTTGTTTGATCCATGTTTTTGAGTTAATGAAGTTTAGGGAATTTGTGTTGTAAATATTTTTCTTTGAATTTAAGGTTTGCTGTTTTATTTTCTTATAAGGGAATTTAGACAGTTTAAAACTTGTTCTTTTTGGCTTGGTCAACTCCTGAATTACCATATAATTTCTACTAGTAAATTCATTCTTTATTTAAATAGTACTCACTTAAAATATAAGTAAAATATAGCTCACATTATGTTTTATTTTTTTATTGGACCTAGATGGTAGACAGTAGGGTAACACTTTACTTCATGTGTTTACACTGTAAGACTGTTATTAAACCTTTTAATCATGACATAACACGTCATGAATATGATTGACATTTTTTTCAGTAAGTATCATTTGGGGCGGCACGATAGACAGTGGCATATCTATGTGAAGTTTGCATGTTCTCCCCATTTCCTCCGGGTGTTCCGGTTTCCCCCACAATCCAAAGACATGAGCTATAGGTTAATTGAATAAACTAAATTGGCCGTAGTGTATGAGTGTGTGTGAATGAGTGTGCATGGGTGTTTCCCAATACTGGGTAGCGGCTGGAAGGGCATCTGCTGCATAAAACATACGCTGGAATAGTTGGCGGTTCTTTCCACTGTGGCGACCTCTGATAAATCAGAGACTAAGCTGAAGGAAAATTAATAAATGAATGAATGAATGAAGTATCATTTGCTCATTTATGTAATTTTAAATGCAAATTGCTTGATGTGTCTTTGTTATGACAGCTTGGAATTATTACATCAGAATATAATACATAATATAATCATATTCATGACACAATTATAATGGCCTCATGACAATAGCCAATTTTCCACTATTGGGCCAGTGTGAGCTTTATAGGGCAATAGCCCGGGAGGTTGAGCAGTGAGGTTGAAATCATGTCACTTTTCCACTCTAGGGCCAATAGCTTGCAGCACAGCACAAAAACCTTGCTCTCAGAATGCCTACCGAATCAAACGTCACACAATCCACCCAGTTCAGAGTGAAGAAGAAAGTCAAATCAGAATCATGAGGATAAAGTGCACCATCGCACCATCATGATATGATCAAAATAGAGACAACCGAAGCAAACAAATGACACATTTCTGTACAGCATTAAATTATATGTCTATATATGTATTTTCATTCATTATATTCATATGCTACTGGTAGAACATTCATTCATTCATTTTCCTTCATCTTAGTCGCTTATTTATCAGGGGTCGCCACAGCAAAATAAACTGCCAACTTTTCCAGCATATATTTTACGCAGCAGATGCCCTTCCAGCCCCAACCCAGTACTGGGAAACACCCATACACACTCACATTCACACACACACTATGGCCAATTTATCCAATGCACCTATATATCGCATATCTTTGGACTGTGGGGGAAACCCACCCGGAGGAAACCCACACGAACACGGGGAGGACATGCAAACTCCACACAGAAATGCCAACTGGTCCAGATGACTCTTGAACCAGCGACCTTCTTGCTGTGAGGCGGCAGTGCTAACCACTGAGCCATCATGGTAGGAGAACAGTAAAGTATATTTAGTACTTGCACATTATTTGTAAATTAATACTCCTTGATTTTTGTAATGTTTAAGTTTCATACTATGATTAGAATGATTTATATGTCAGGTTGTATATTGAAAGTGTTTCTTCACATCTATAGGTTACACTGAATTCTTTTTTTGTGTATATAAAAACTTCAGTGACTCCTATGGCCATCTTTTTGGGAAAGACCCATCTGAGAGTAGAGCATCCACGGCTGAATCTTTCACAGGAGGCTCTGAGCTGGGCTTTTGTGCCCATCTTGCACTTTGCACTTTAGCGACGTTGGTTTGGAGGAGACAGCAGTGTTCTCAGCTAAAATCTATTTCTGTTCTCCTGGTTGTCTTGGGCTTTTGCGGTGCCCTTTAAAGCCGAACAATGACGTACTGTTGGCACCTTGTTTCATTACGCCATGGCCCTGCAGATATTTCCTGCTTAAAATGCAGTGCAGTGTTGACTCACTCTGAGGAAAAGAGCCTCTTCTCACTCAGGTCTCGGCTGCCCTTTTCATCAACACCAGCAGGATTCTATGCTGTTCAGATAATCCCAGCTTTTGAACACACATGCTGGGCTGTTCTCATCTGACAGAACAGACATGTCTTTGTCTGATCCCTAAGCATGTTTCAATGGTGAAAAAAATAAATAAAATTCTTAATGTAACGTATGGTTCCATACAGAGGATACAGAGTATGAATTATTTAGCTAAAACATAAAATCCACAGAAGAGCAGAGCTGAAGCTGAAAAATAAAAACTTCCTCTGTGAGGACTCTTGCAATTTATTTCTAAATAATTTTGATAAATAGCCCAAAATATTGCTCTGTAACCTTTAGATAAAATTGTAAAAAACAAATCGATTGGAAAAAAGACAATATCTAACCATTTTTTCAAAAGTTACAGAGTTCCAGTATTTTGTGACAAGGGTAAGGAAACACCCTAAATCAGGTGTAGCCAACACTGGTGCTGGAGGGCTAACTTCCTACATAATTACATTCTCACCCTGCTCGTTTTTTTTTTTTTTTTTTTTTTTTTTTTCAATAAGAAATCCCAAGAACTCAATTAGCTAATTCGGGCATGTTGAATATCAGTTAGAACTAAACTCTGAATGTTTTTTTAGCATCTTAAAACAATGTAGAATTAGTAAAGCAAAGATTCCAGAATCTATTTTATGACAGTATGTTCTGCATTTGATTTCTTGGCAGTTGAGTTCAAATATATCTATGTTTTGAACTTTTAACTTAAGACAAAGCAATGGCACTAATATATTAAAAGATATGTCACTTCAAGTTATTTTCTGTTATGACCGCTCAAACAGGTAAATTTCTGTAGTCAGAGACTAGCCTTAAGTTTTGTCTCTAAAAAATAATACGCCACTTAATCAAAAGACCTAAAGTGACTACATGCAAGTACAAATAAACAGTACTGTTTAGTCAGTATAAGTCAAGAATACTTAAAATGTCATTTTAAATATATTCTGAGTAACACCTACATTGCAGAGAAGTACTGCCACTGTAAAAAGAAGACTTTTACTTTTTAGTAAGACGTATACTAATATCACAGTTGAATAAGCTTCTTTTCCATGAGGGAAGTCATACAGAAAATAATTACTTAAAATTATTGGATATAAAACTGGATTTAGATTTTTACAGGTAATTTATTCATATGGTGACCTTGAATTATTTTTTGTTAAATAAATAATGATAGTGTGGTATTCCATGTGACCTTGCTCAATGCTGAAGTCTGATTGTCTAAATTTTAAGACCTGGTATTCAAGAGGGTGTCTTAACTTTTTCATTATGGCCGTGATAATCAACAGTATAGCACTTTACATTACTATGGCTGAAAAACAGCTGTGCTTATGTAGAGCCATATTGCATGGCTCATCTGATATAGTTCATATGCATGCATACATACATACAAACATGCATTGTTGCATGCAAGACTGTGTTTCTGGATAACGTTGTCTCTAAGTAGCCTAGAGAGACTCTAAAGGTACATCTTAACTAAAGGTATACCATTTCGCAGTGTGATCCTCAAACTATAACTTAAAGAGGTTACTTAAGGTTTACCTTCATGAGCAGCGTTGTGAAATGATGTCCCTGGTGCTGAATTACTTGATATGGATGGTAAAACGGTGAAAAACTGTTTACTGAATCCTGATCTAGTCCACTCTAACAAAATTGTAATGTTGTAGAGTATATATTCATCAGGGTTCATCAGGGAGATGCTATTAATATACAGGTTGAATTCACATTTAAATGAGGACCATGTTTTAAATTTACTTTCAATTTTCTTGTCAGGTTCTCTGTAAAAGGGGAAATATTTTATTAGATACAATATTTAGCAATGAGCTCAGCATCTGTTAAGCAATAATACTCAACCATCCCTAACCCTTACTCTCATGTCTTGATCTGTCATCAGTAAAATCTGACTCTCTCCAGAGTTGGCTGGATATTCTTGCCATAGTGGGTTAAGCGATTTCTATATCATGTGAATTAAATTTGACTGAAATTCTTGTATTGAAATATGTTGCATTCCGTTTGTAATAATACTGCTCTAAATATTACATATACTGTAGCCTAGAGTGGAACAAAATAAGAGAGAGGAGACATAAGAAGCTAAATTTCAGGGCTGAAGATCTCTTTTGTTTGTCTCAACGAGTTAGACATGTAATATCTAAAAGTAGTTTATTATTATTATTATTATTATTATTATTGCAGCTTCTGTCATGGTAGCCAAAGGACTAAAGTTAATAAAGATAATATTAAATAAATATGCACATTTAAATGAGTCCACGGAGGTGTCGTCTTTTGATTTAGCGCTGTACTGTCACCAAACTTCCAATTAAAAATAAAAATAAAATCCTTTAAATAAAGTTTAATCTTTGCAGGACAACTCTTTAATATATAATATATAATATATTAATATAATAGCCCAATTAAACACTGGGTGTATTACAACCTAAATACAATGTAAAAATTGTAATGACAAAAAAAAATCAAGATAACAAATATTTTTATGTCTTATTTTAATAAGTTAATCAAGTTAATCAACATTTTTTTTTTCAGTTATACAAAGTTTAACTTTATATTTTAGTCAGTTTGATTAATGTAAGTTGAGATGATTAGAAAAGTTAATTTGATTCAACTAAAAAATTTAAGGCAGCAAAATTTTTTTTTTCAGTGTAGTCATAGACTTAGATGTAAAAAGCAATGAAAAGGTATAGCTAAAAGTGGTCTAGACTAACCTTACGAAAGTATGACTCAGAGAGCATATAACTAACTAAGAAAGTTTTGGGAAACACATTTTAAAGATAAGTTTCAGTTTAAGGTACAACTTAAGATTGGCGTAGCCTTAAGAATTCCTGCTCTATCAGTATCGTCCCTCCTTTGTGTAAGTCTATGGAATTTTCTCCAGCAGCTTTATTGCCCAGCAGGCTAAAATCAGTAATAAGAAGAGCACTGCAGTCACACACACATACATCGATAACATCATTATCCAAAATGTGATTAGACTTCTAGAGCTAATTATTCAGTTGATGCACAGAGTTTGATTGGGAGGCAAGTTGCGTTACAAAGCTTGCAATCATGGTGAAGGCACCAGCGGCAGCCATTAGCAGTGGCTCATTAGGGGAGCTTCTTACAGTCAGGGCTCTGTGGGCATTGACTGGAGAGGAGGAGGATGAAGCTGTGAAGCACTTCAGTCTCTTCACCCACTCAACGATGTGTCATGATTCCCCTCGCATTCATGTGCCGCTACAACAAATAGAGACATACAGTGCAGTCTTTTTTTGAAACAACTGGCCACAAACCCCAATTCACTTTACATTTGGCACTATCTTTCTCTATTTTTTTATATATTGATTTTTAAATATTTCCCAAGTGAAATATTTCTAAAGACATTTTTTTTAAACAGTGTAGTTTTCTACTAACTCATTTCTTTTGTCTTTGCCATGATGACAGTTTTCAAATATTACTAGTTATTTTGCAGAATACTAGTATTCAGTTTAAAGTGCAATTTAAAGGGTTAACTAGGTTAATTTGGTTAACTAAGCAAGTCATTAAAAAGCAGTGGTTTGTTATGTATCCAATCAAAAAAATAAAATAAATACTAAAGGTCGCTAAAATATTGAACTTAAAAAGTATTTTTTAAACATGTAAAAACTGCTTTTATTCCAGCCAAACTAAAATAAATAAGACTTTTTGTTTTCCTGAAAAAAAAAATTTACACAATAATTTTGCCTTTTTTGTATTTGTTCTTTCCATCGGGTAATAGGTCACCCGCTGCAAGACACAGCAAAGAGGATTTCTGGTACTTTGCAGAAGTCTTGTCAAAACACACAAACGTGTGGAAACAAGAAAGCCTACAATACTATATGCAACCATTACAATTCATTTCAATGTCAGTTGCTTGGCTGTCGCATGCAGCCCAGGTAATACAAGCTCTGCACGCTGCACTCTTGTTCATGGGTAACTAAACTTGGTTTAAAATAAACTCGGTTCACCTGAGCTGTAACTGATCACTCAGGAACATGATGTTATGACAAGGCTCACCGGCTGATAATGGCACTCAAATGTTACTGTGATGTGACAGGAATAATGAAAAATGAACATTTAAAGAGCCATAATACTGATCTAACTGATCTAAATCTCTTTTAACCCCTTGACTGTCACCCCCACATTTTAAGTCTAATAACGTTTGACTGATTTTGGTGAATTGTTAATGACATGGCTCAAGCAAGTGTCTGCTCATTTGTTAAGCCACATTAACAACTTTAAAAGTACACACTTTTTTTCATTTAATCTTTTTTCACAGAATTTATTCATTCATTCATTTTCCTTCAGCTTGTTCCCTTTATTCATCAGGAGTCGCCACAGCGGAATGAACCGCCAACTTATCCAGCATTTGTTTTACGCAGCGAATGCCCTTCCGGCTGCAACTCAGTACTGGGAAACATCCATACACTCTCGCATTCACACACATACACTATAGACAATTTAGTTTATTCAATTCACCTGCATGTCTTTGGACTGTGGGCGAAACAGGAGCATCCGGAGGAAACCTATGCGAACACAAGGAGAACATGCAAACTCCACACAGAAATGCCAACTGGTCCAGCTGGGACTCGAACCAGCAACCTTCTTGCTGTGAGGCAACAGTGCTAACCACTAAGCCACCATGCCGCCTCAACACAGAATGATTAAGGCAAAGTTAAAAGTTGAAAAAACAATGTTTTTCTTACTTAGAACTTTTGTCTTGTTTATTTCTGAAAACAAGACAATGTCTGATACTTTTCAAGAAAATGCTTCTTGATTTAAGAATTTAAAGATATTTGGACTAGAAACAAGACAAAAAATCAAAGTAGGAAAAGCATTTATTGCAGAATACAACAAATAATGTTGTATTCTGAGAAGCAAATAATGCAATGAATACTAATAAGAAACAAGGCTAATGAAAAATAATGAAAAATGATATGGTTCACTCTTAAGATTTAAGCTCTTTTATTGGATAAACAACTGGAAATTTTGGGCAGATGGGATTAGCAAATGTCACGAGTAGCATTTAAACACAGGTGTGCCGCTGGCTGTCGCATTCAGAAAGTACAATGGTTCCATCCCCATGCTCAACGGGAAGCTCTTTTCTATTCCATTCCTTTTTGTACCTTACCTGTGTATTTTAAGCTGTGACTTTTGCTAAAATTGTCACGAATGCCCTTTGTGGAGCTGTGGTTCTCTGCTTTTCTAACAGGCACAAGCTTTTACCTTGGTTTTTCATCTTGCCTTCAGTGGTCACACTGAAATTTACATTGCTCTGTGATCAAAAAAAAAAAATCTTCTTTTTCTCACTTTAAACAAGGCAGTTATTTTAATATTTTACTTTTTTACTCTCAAGGAACTCGTGTGTCATCAAACAGTCCAAAATTAGCAAGCCAAACCATATATAAGAATAACCTTAAGAAGTTTTAAAAAAGAAGGCTGCTGAAAATAGCAAGCTACTGTACTTGTTGAAAGGCATGTTTTACATAAATAAATGAGAAGTTCAATGTGCTCAGTACTGGAAAGTTTGTTAAAGACAAGCTGTTCTCCAACCTATGCATCCATGCAAGTTGTTTGTCACTATTCTGAAATATGACTCATTAGAGCTTTTGCTAAAATAGTGTCCCAACTGCAAATAATGCATAACGTCCTTCCCATTTTATTTTATGTATTTATATATTTTTTCTTGACCACAATAAATATTTTAGATTTAAATTAAATTTTTAAACCAAAGTTAAATGTAACAAATTACAGTAATTTTTAAAAGTTGCTTCAGAGTGTAATTTATTTTTAATGTATGACAACATTCTGTAAAATTATATTATGTCACTGTTTATGCATTTTGTGACTTCTTGGATATTTATATTATATCTAAAGCAAATTCATGTGAATCTGTACATGTCATGGTATCCTCTTTGACCAATAGCAGTAATTTTGGGCAGACTGAAAAACAAGGGGTCTCACAAGGTGACAGCATTGGTGGCATGTTAAATTGGAATCGAAATTCAGATTCAGAAGTATATGCAAAAATGTAAACAAACACAATAAAAAAAAAAGGCAAAATATGCAGAGACAGACAAAAATCAAAGATAAAACTTAATGATACATTTATAAGATGCATGTGTTTGATGGAATGTTTACATTTTTGCCTTAAATTACTGTTAACTGTCCAATATAAAATAGCATATATTATGTAAAATTAATAATAAAAGAAAATGTGTAATTGATTGTGAAAGGGTGCTTGCAAAGATTGCTTGAAAATATGCTTACTATCTTAGTGTAATTAAACTGAGTGACACTAGTGCTACATAACCTATTTACTTAAAGGAATAGTTTACCCAAAAAATAAAATTACCCCATCATTTAGGGATTTATGCACTTTTGGAAGCTTCCAGATAATATAACTATTCAGCACCATTAAACAGCATGGGAGAGCCAGAATAAAACTACTCAAAACAAAAGACAAAAAAAAAAAAAAAAAAACTGAGAATGGCTTGAGGGTGAGTAAATTATGGGGTACACTTAATGTTTGGGTGAACTATTATTTGGGTAAAAAACTGATATACCAATAATAGCATTTTAAGCCATTGATTTCTTTCTCTAAAGTATTTTTTTAAATAAAATAAAATAAAATAGAATAGAATAGAATAGAATAGAATAGAATAGAATAGAATAGAATAGAATA
>CAIGQV010017103.1:1440826-1461830 GCA_903798115.1 Danio jaintianensis | reverse complement strand
TAGAATAGAATAGAATAGAATAGAATAGAATAGAATAGAATAGAATAAAATAAAATAAATAAAATAAAGCTGTATCTCATTGCAAGGACACGTGTGCATTATAAGTGCAAAGAAGAAGACAAGTAAACAGGAGCAATGCCATGCGAGGTAAAAAAAACAAAAAAAACAAAACAACAACAATAATAATAATAAAAAAAAAAACAGACCACTTTTCCTTCAGGACATTTTCAGCAGCTGAGATATTTTTCAAGACATTGCAGCACAGTTGCCAACTGGCTGTGTGACTGGATCATTTCCAGAAAGTAATCCCCATAGTATTCCATGCAAAGCTAAATGTATAATGGACGGACTGGGATTACCGTCTGTTGTCAGGTTGGACATTTTTTGTTAAATTTATAACCAGCTCTGTGTTTAAGAACTTAACAGCCTACAACCAAACAATTGGACACCACTGGAACAACTTACAATGTTAGTATTTTTAATTTAAAGAAGACTATAGAATATTTATATTAAATTCCCAGTCAGCAACGTTTATTAATTTCAAAGCTGAGATAATTTAATATTATTCTTTTTTAATAAAACACTTTGTCTGGATCTTATTCAGATCTGATTCATGTGTCTCTTTGATTTATACAGTATGTTCTTGTATATTTGCTGCTCATGTTAGCTTGTTTTGATTGTGCTGTACTATTTTAGAAGACCTATAACAGTGAGAAAATGTACAAATTGTATTGTCCTAATTAATACAAATGCTCACACGTTATTTTAAGGGGCAATTCTCTGCATTATCAAACCATTGACTGTGACTTTTAACTCAATAAACTGCTGATTTTCTGCTTATTATCAGTTATTATGGTAACTGGGTTTAGGTATTGGCTAGATTTAGGGATATAAAATAAGATCATGCAGGATGTGTATAAAATAAGTCGCTTATTAGTGAAAACTTGAACTTAAACTTAATTGGTACAATATAAATTAGTCACCAATTCATTAATGGAAAAAATTGAATTGATTCATTAACAAAATGTTAAATTAATTATAATTTATATACTAATACTCAGTTTGTTATCCTGTTTTCTGGGGTAGGATTGCTACGAATTGCTCCAAATTAATGTAATTAAATATAATCAAATGTAACCATACTATGACCAAATTTCATTAGTCGAGAATCACTGCCAGAGCAATTATTTACAACATATCTTTGGGTCATCAAAAAAAAAAGAAAAGAAGAAAAAGACACTTTGTGATTTCCATGATATACTGCAATACATTCAGAGCTGGAATACGATACAGTTTAAACAGAAAGTAGATGAACGCAGCGAAGCAATGGCTCATCAGCCTGCAGTGAAATCAGATTTTCTCAGAAGGAGCACATGATGAATCCAGCAATCCATCAGTTGTGGTTGTGGATGTGCGCCCGTGTGCCAGACTGCATGCAGTCATACGCCATCTCGAGTGCAATCATCCACACAGCGCATATGTTGATGAGATGAACTGCAGAGTTAACAGGTACTATGATTTCTTTGTGCATTCTCCCATATTTGATTTAAAATGAGTCATGAATGAATGAGTGAATGAATGAATGAATGAATGAATGACAATAATGCACTTATAAATGGATTATATAAGTAAATACATATCAGTTCTCTATTTTAATTCAGATTTTTTTTTCAGTGGCCATTACTCTACTAATACGTTTCATTTATTTATCAAAAACACATATTCTTCATTATCAGCAAGGCCGTCTTTTGCTCAGTTATTAATTAATTAATTGCTTTCTTCTGGAAAACACTGATTCTAAGAATATTGCAGTTACTCAATATGAAAACAATTAGACATTTTTTTATTGTTTAATGAAAAGAAAGCCCCAAAGAGCATCATTAGGATGAAATAGCAAAGTTATATATTAAAATAGTCAAATTGTGTTCTTGATTGAAAAAAAAAATGCAAAAAATACATAAATAAATAAGGAAAAATGAATGAATGAATGAATGAATGAATGAATGAATGAATGAATGAATGAATGAATGAAAATATTAACAGTTTACAATAAGGTTCCATTAGTTATTGTTAGTCAATGTATTTATCAACATGAACAAAAGCTATTTACTGTTACAGTATTTATTCATCTTTGTTAACATTAGTTAATGAAAATATAAGTGTTCATTGTTATTTCATGTTAGCATTAACTACTTTTAACAAACATGACTGTGGATTTTAATAAAGCATAGTAAATGTTGAACTATAATTTTGAAAAGTGTAAAGTATAATCATGAAAGTGAAATTCTAAAGAGTATTATTATTTTGTGCGTGCATGTGTGAGTGTGTGCCATTGACCTATTAACATTCAGTGAATCACTATTAGGTAAAATTCTGCTATGCACCGAAAGCATTAAATGTGATTACACCGAAAGCATTAAATGGACTACTGAATATGTTTGCATAGTCATGAGCTGGTCTTGCGCAGACTGAGACATCAATACATTCTTAAAATTAAAACCCTTAGAAGAGCAGTGATGAGAAAACTAGCATAAGCATCTGTCTGTCTCCTAGTTACAGCCGTTGGAAAGCACTGAATTGTCTCTCTTGCTCCTCTTGGTGGCAGTGCTTGTTATTGCAGGGGTGATGCCTTTGAAGGACATGTCTATTATTAGACTGGGGCAGCCTGCCAGACAATCAGTACTTCTGCATAAGGACACCAAACAGTTATTATTATAGTTTGTTTTATGCAGTATCCCTACTTGCTATAACAGTAAAGTACTGTTTATTTATTTTTCTCAATAAAACTTAATCATGCAGACAATTTAGAAGCTTAAGTCATCAAAATAAGAAAAAAAATAAATCAACATGTAATAGTATTCTGCCAACCAGTTCCAAAAAGTGCATCCTGGGATGCTTTTAAAAAGCACTGAAGCATCCCTGTACAGCAGTTCACACAGTCAAACATGTTACAACAAGGTCATAGGTGTGATTCTCAGGGAATTTCTGAACTAGAAAAAATAAATAAAATAAAAGTATAACTGGAATCCAATATAAGTCTGCAAGAAAAAAAAAGTGTCAATTAAAATATGATGTAAAGTATGAAGAACTGTACAACACTGTTTAGTGTTCTTGGCTGATCACTTCTTTCACTGTGCAGTACAACTTATGTATTTATTTATTTACCTGATAAGTAAAATAACTTATGCATTATAAAGTGTCCATATTATTAAACTCTGGATACTATCTTTTTATATTTTCAATAATATTTGAGGGTTTCCAAAAGCAAAGGTATAGTTTCTTGGTTTAATTAAGTAAAAAAAAAAAACTTTAATCAAAATAAACATGATCTATTTTGACCTCCCCTTAAATACTGAAAGAGTTTAGTTCATGTTGTCAGCATTTCTAAGACATTGTTTCTGTGCAAATCTACTTTGCATGGACTTCCAAAAGATGTGGAATCCCATTTTAATTATTACGGTAAAACCGACATCAATGAGGTGAGAAACATAATTTTAATTCACAGGGGAAAACCCCACTGGTAATGTTCTAATTTTAAGCAAAAACACGTGCTTAAATTTGACGCATACAATCACACTGATGTGATCAGTCTAGACTGGTCCCTGAAGTGTACAATCACACCGGTGTGATTAGAATGTTGAGTGTGTAAATTCAAATCTACTTTCCTGTGATATGAGCCAGAGAAAGATGTGTACTCTTGTCATAAGTCATAGTTTATCAAATAAATAATGCTTATTTCAGGCTTCAAAAATTTAAATATGCATAAATACAAGCAAAATATTACAATTATGATTTGTAAAATGCATGCTGTAAAATGCACGGTGGCTCAGTGGTTAGCAAGAAGGTCGCTGGTTCGAGTCCCGGATGGGCCAGTTGGCATTTCTGTGTGGAGTTTGCATGTTCTCCCTGTGTTTGCGTGGGTTTCCTCCAGGTGCTCCGGTTTCCCCAACAGTCCAAAAATGCACTATAGATAAATTGAATAAACTAAATTGGCCATAGTGTATGTGTGTGTATGGATGTTTCCCAGTACTGGGTTGCAGCTGGAAGGGCATCCGCTGTGTAAAACATATGCTGGATAAGTTGGCGTTTCATTCCGCTGTGGCGACCCCTGATGAATACAGGGACTAAGCCGAAGGAAAATGAATAAATGAATGAAAATGCATGCTGATATGTATGGAGAAGGCAAATATTATAATTATTTTCAAACATATAACGATAATGATGTGCCTTATTCACATCAGATACATGCTGTTTAGGTAACTAAAATGTTTATCCTTTCTTGTCCCAGTTAAACATCCACTTATTTTCAAATATTTCAAAAGAAGTCGATGAATTAACATGTTGTTGCAGCTCCAATCTCTCCACTGCAACACAGACTAACATGGTGGCACCATCACAGATCAAATAATATGATAATTAAGCTGATAAACTTAAATGATGAAATGTGATGAATGATGAATGTCCTTACACATATTTGAGAATCGGAATATCAGATACTTCCCAATAAAATTATGATGTTTGTCAATATTTGCAGAAAAGGAAAAAATAAACAAAAAACTTTTACATCATCAAGCTGTGGTGTTTCATATGATAAACACGTCACCATGGAAACTTTAAAGTGGCACATTCTAATTATCGGTCACATTAAAACTGACACATGAAAGGGTTAAAATACACAATAAATGACATTATTGTCTTTTAAAGGAAAGAAGCAATTCTGAACTTCCTGAACCAATCATCAGTACAGTTTTACTTGCTGTATAAACTTATTTAGGTGGCACAGTGGCTCAGTAGCACTGTCGCCTCACAGCAAGAAGGTCACTGGTTCGAGTCCCGGTTGGGCCAGTTGGTATTTCTGTCTGGAGTTTGCATGTTCTCCCTGTGTTCATGTGGGTTTCCCCCTGGTGCTCCGGTTTACCCCACAGTCCAAAGACATGTGCTATAAGTGAATTGGGTGAACTAAATTGGCCATAGTGTATAAATGTGTGTGAATGTGAGAGTGTATTGGTGTTTCCCAGTACTGGGCTGTGGCTGGAAGGGCATCCGCTGCGTAAAACATATGCTGGAATAGTTGGTTCATAAATAATATAAATAAGAGATTTATAAATAAGGGACTAAGCCGAAGGAAAATGAATGAATGAATAAACTTATTTAGGTTTGAAATTGGTAATAGCAGCCTTCATTGATTGTCCTTGTACAAAATATACTTTAGCCTCCCCTTAAATATTGGAAGAGTTTAGTGTATGTTGCCATCATGTCAAGAAGACATAATTTGATCTGCTATGAAAGCAAATCCACTTTGCATGCAGATCCAAAGGATGAGGATTCACTTTTGAATTATTAAGATAAAACTGACACCATTGGGGTCAGAAAAAAACATCTTAATTCACAAGGAAAAACAATAATTATTCTTACCCCACTGGCAGTTAATTTTCCATGCTTAATTAAAAAAATTTCACCGGTGTTTGACCCATGTTCTTAACGTTTCATTTGTGTTTGATGTTTCCATTGGAATATTTCTTTCTCTGGACCTCAGTGCCATCCAGGTTTTATTGTACACATTTAGAGCGAGCAATGAAGGCTATTTTCTAGTGTGAAGACATCAGCGATATACATTTGATTTGATACTTTTGCTTGAACTGGAAAGGCCCAGTCCCCATAACAGCAATCACAGTAAACTACCATTGACTGTTTCTGTAAAGCACAGCCACAGGCCAACAGCGATTTATATAATGCATCATCATCTGGCAAGACAGTTGACTTCCAATGAGGAGATCAGCTCAAAGGCCAAAAGACTGAGAGAGCATTGCTTGTTATAGTGATGGACATATATATGATGAGGTTTGGACTACTACCTAACCCACGACATCTAACAACTTGATGTTTGCAAGTGCGGCCTATTCCCTGTGGTTTATTAGATGAGATTGAAGAAATTATCACTATCACTAGATATAATGACAAATGTAATGGGCCATGAGTATTAACATGCTGAAAGATCTGAGCATGTGTAGAAATGTACAAATTATTTTATTCGGAGGGAATAAAAAAAAAACAATAAACAAATTAAAAAGACAAAGGCAAAAGAAGCTGTTCTAACTACTCTCAGATAAGACTCATGTCTTTTCACTGTACAAATGGCAACAGTAAAATGATCAAAAGTCTGGCTTTGAGAAACTATGTTCTATCTGACTTTTATAAAAGCCAGACATACACTGTGCAATTTGGGGTGCAATTTGGAGCGACTTGTGTGACTCTTCTTTGAATCAGGCCAAATTTCTGCTTTGTCATGCATCATTTGTCATGCTGTGTTCGTGCAGTGTACATGGGGGACAGAGAGGCAATTAAACTCTCCCTGATCGGTAATAGGATGATCGGATGGTTTTCTGACATGTCAGAAATGTAGTTCTGCCCTCATGATGGAATTGTACATATTTATTAGACCTGAACTCTGAAACAGACACATACACTTCTGGGTTCATGGGGTGCACTGGTGCAATATTAAAGGCATTCATACAAGGTGCAATTTTTTGCTGTTGTACGAGTTTGAATGTGATTTTTTTCCCCATTGGTAGAGTTCACATGGAAATCTTTGATGCTTGTATGGTTGTGACTTGTACCATGTAAGGGGAAATTACGATCTGAGTGGCTTATGAGCTCCTGATCATTTTCAAACAGGTAAAAAAAATTCAGAGGAGTTGTCGCTTCAATTTGTGAGGTGTATGCAGCTGAATAAGCCAATCTATGGATCTATCTGAAAGTGACCAATCAAACTGGCTGAGCAGTGAGCGTATGATGTGTCATGCATGACAGAGTGGTCAGAGGTTATAGTTCATAGTTTATAATTCACTTCATAATTCACACACATGGGGTGACTAAAATGGTTTTCCAGTGCTGAGAAAGAACCTGTCTGTATTGTGTACATTCACGGCTCGTATTAATAGCTGTTATGAGAGAGAGAGAGAGAGAGAGAGAGAGAGAGAGAGAGAGAGAGAGAGCGCATATAATGTTTTTCTTTCTCCTTTATTTGTCTCCATGCACCTGTGCCATCGGCTTGTCTTCTTCATAGCTGTGGCCTAATAGTTAGAGAGTTGGACTTGGAATCTAAAGGTTGCAGGTTCGAGTCCCGGCACCAGCAGGGATTGTTAGTGGGGAGGGTGAATAAATATCTACCCCAATGCCACGGCTGAGGTGATTCCCTTGAGCAAGGCACTGAACCCCTAACTGCTCCTCAGGCAGCCCATATGGGTGTAAGTCACTTTGGATAAAAGCGTCTGCTAAATGAATAAATTCAAAAATAAATCCCAAAATTTGTTTATAAACTCACTCGTGCCATGTGTGTGGAAATATGATCTTCTGGCCATCATTATTCACACCGTGTACGCCCGCCTTAATATATATAATTCAGAATGCACAGAAACAATTAAAAGTGTATGATATTCTGTTAATTTATTTGTGAGATACAGATCTGAATAGAAAAAATAATAATAATTTGTTGTGGTTTTTAATTTATTCCTTTCCACCCGAGCTTCACACTCCCTCGCATTGGGTGGCATAAATACACCATATACTGGTTTGCCAACCAAACATTAAACAAAAAAGAAGAAGCGGTTGTTACATGATTTCATACGCACAATGTGAGTAGTCAATCTACTGCTGAGCAAGTGACCCATATAGTGTGAGCACATGAATCTTGAGCTTTACATCACGTGTAATTTTCCCATACAATGAGAGCTAGTATCATGCTGAAATTGCACGGAAATTGCAAATAAGTCGCACAGTGTATGCTTGGCCTAAATGCAACATCATTAGAAACCAGTTATCTTTAGCTATGATTGTCAGCCATCTAACAAAGAATGCTCTCAAAACTTTGACTATTATTGTGACAAGGTTCTAGTAAATGATCATTCATTCATTCATTTTCCTTCAGCTTAGTCCCTTTATTCATCAGGGGTGGCCACAGCGGAATGAACCGCCAACTTATCCAGCATATGTTTTACACAGCGGATGCTCTTCCAGCTGCAACCCAGTAGCCTACTGGGAAACATCCATACACACTCATTCACACACATAAACTACAGCCAATTTAGTTTATTCAATTCACCTATAGCGCAAGTCTTTGGACTGTGGGGGAAACCGGAGGACCCGGAGGTTATATTATATTTTATGGATGTTACGGAGGGGAATGTTAGCAAAACATTTTTAGAATATATAATTTGTAATGAAATTATGTAATTATTTAAAATTACATTTTTAACATGTTTGGTTTGTCCATATTTGGCTGAAACAACCATTTTTTTAGAGTGAAGTCAGCAAAAGCCTGAAGCACACAAACACTTCAGTCAGAGCAACTGCTCTAAAGAGATAAATGTGCCATGAAGTTTTCTTAAGCTGTTTTTCCCCCCTAGCATTGCAGATATTGTTTACTCAGCACTGTGACATGAAGGAGTTCAAACAATCAGATGTCACACTTCTGTTTCCCTGACAGTAATCTGATAATCACCTGGAAAGACTTATTTAGTTTGTGGTATGTATACAGTATTGTTTAGGATTTAACGTAACCTTTCATCCAAGTTCAGCTGGGGAACTCTAATAGTTAACCTGCCGATTTGTTCTGTTACATTTGTATTATGCACAGATGGGAAATGATTCTGCATTCAGCTCTTTGTAGAAAGTTTTGTAAAAGTTTCGAATAGAAATACTGAAGTGGTTTCTGTAACATCAGGGAAATCAAAACCACTGGGTAAATATCAAAACGAAAACAAGTTTACCGCAGATCTAGGCGGCACAAACTTACAGCTCATACATCCTTATGGATTTTAGTCAGTAGCCAACATTAGATGTGAGGTTGTGTAATGATATATTTAGAAGAAGAAGAAGAAGAAGAAGAAGAATTAAAAATAATAAAAGTCCACAAGAGCCCAACATTAATTTATATACAATATTATTCTGCAGTTACTTGGGTGCTTGCAAACGTAAAAAAAAAAAAAAAAAATACAAAATGAATAAGAAAGAGAATATATCTTAAGGTGTGCTTTTAAATGTTTATAATGTTCAGAAAGTCTATAGCTCAGGAAGTTTATGGCTGCCCACGGAACCGTTTGGGGGAAAGTTAAAAGAAAATGGCACACCGATAGAGGACAGTGTATTCTTCAACCTTAGTTGGTTGATAAGTTGATAAGTTGGCGGTTCATTCCGCTGTGGCGACCCCAGATTAATAAAGGGACTAAGCCGAAAAGAAAATTAATGAATGAATTTCCATTAATGCATATGCAAGACAAGAGTTCCATAAGTGTTCCCAGCAAACATCTGGCAGCTGCTTTTGTACTTGAGCAAATGTATTTATCAAGAAAGCACTTTGCTTCAAAATCTTTGGTCTTAATCTGCATGAAAAAATCATGTATTTAATTATTCTGTGGAGGTCAGTGCAAGCATTTAACAAGAGTTTCCTTTTGACTTGACTCTTTTTTATCCTAACAGTGTCATCAAACATTTTTTTATTTCCCAGCTAAGAGAAGAATCATTTTATGATCGTAACAAAGGGAATATCTGCTCTTACAAATCCTACTTGTTATATCTTACAACATTTTTCTAAACAAATTACTTTTAGTAACACTTTAATGGTGCACTTTAGGCATTTTGTTGACTGTACATGCATTGCAACTACATCAACTAGCAGCCATTATTAGTATTGAGGTGCTTTTAAACTATATGGTACCTTGGGGTTTGGCTCGGTACGACTGACTTTTAGGAGGTTTTCCTCTGTGTTCTATACCTACTACACTTTTTTAGTACCACCTTGAGTGAGGTGACTGTCCAAAATGTGAATTTTTAACAAAAACTTTTTCAAAGCATAAAAAAAAAAAAAAAAAAGATATATTCATACAATATTTCTGTCACACACCTAATCACACTGACTGTGTTGTTGTTGCATAGCCAGATCTTTGACCTCTTCGAATGGTCAAGGACCACCCAATATGTTATATGACTGACAGGTTAACCAAACTATCACATTTTATTTTGTGCACCGTCATGTTTGTGAGTGTGGAAATGCCTTCAGAATAACAGTCCATCACACAACCACACATTATTCATTCACAGACATTTTTAAAAGTTTACAACAATGACATTTTAAATGATCTCTCAGCAAAACATATAGAAAATCAGTCTAACATAGATTTTGTTCTGAGATTCATTCATTATTTTAGTGATGCAATTCTACATAAACATCAGGCAGACTAAGATGACGGATGACTGAGTGAAAGTTTTCTTTGTTCTTTGCTTGACATGACGTCTGATGGTGAGACTAGGCATTGGCCAAAACAACTGCTTTACCGCCTCCCCCATCCCATGGTTCTCATGAATCTACATTTACAAGTGCACAAGTGAGTTTTGTAACTGGAATACCAGTTAAAAGGAGTAGCAAACTGGTAGTGCCAGATCGGAGAGGTTGTGAGTTGTGAGGTTGTACAGCAAAACTGAAATAAAGTGGTAAGGTAAATGTGTAAATTTAAATGTGTAAATTGATATTTGTATTTGTAAATTTTATTGCAAGCTCTTGTGTTTTGCTACTGATTTACCTTCATACCCCAATTGGTACTCTGCTGATTAGAAGTACTTTTGCAAGTATTGTATGTCAACGTGCTTCACTAACCCTAACCTCAATCCAAACAACCTACTAATACTTTAATATGGATTAGTTGATATCTAGTTAAAAAAAAATACTGAGCCAAATCACAATCTAAAATGACCGTCACAATAAAACATATTTCTATGTTGTTGTCCAGTTCTTGTAGGACATTTTTTGTTTTAGCATAACAATTACCATATGCACAAATTGTGGTCTATACTGACATTTTAGCGGAGTCTAGTGTGGAAGAAGTCTGGGTGGCATAATAAAAAGGCAGAATCTTACAGAAGAGACAATTTACAAAAATCTCTACCCGCAGTCTTGGTGTCACGGTTGCTTATTCACAAAGGCTCAGGAAACACGGGATTATCAAAAACGAAGATTTATTAATAAACACTCACTGGAAACACTGGAAGACAGAGACACAGGAACATGGACAATAGGTGGTGGCAATACAATACTCGACAAAAACGGAGACAGACTAAAGGGTAGATATACACACGCTAATGGGACACAGGTGAAACTAATGAACATTAGGAAACGGCGGGAAACAGAACAAAGGAATCACATGACAACAACAGAAGCACATGGAACACTGGGGCAAAGGAAAACACAGAACCTGACATTACCCCCCCCCCCTTTGAAGGCGCGTCCTCGCGCCTTTTACATCATAACATTTTACACTGTGTGTGTGCACTTGGATGGGTTAAATGCAGAGCACAAATTCCAAGTATGGGACACCATACTTGGCCACACTTCACTTCACTTCACTTCACTTCACTTCACTTCACTTCACTTCACTTCATAAAAGGGAGGATGGGAGGGGGCCAGGGAGGAGTCTTAGGAGGGAGGAACCAGGAAGGGAGCTGGAGCAGGAAGACCCAGGACACAGCCAGAAGGACGGCCCAGGGCGGAGTCGAGGAAGGGAGGAGCCATGGAGGAGAAGTGGCCGCCGACTCCAGGGGGCCGACCGAGGGAGACGCCGCTGATGGTGGTGGAGCCCAAGGAGGAGACGGAGAGCCGTAGGGTGAAGGTGACGCCGAGGTCCCAGAGGGCCGGGGTGGAGCAGACGGCTCACCCGAGCGAGGCAACGGCGGGGGTCCGGAAGCCCGCGGCGGAGCCAGAGCGACAGAGGACCAAGGCGTAGCTGGAGGGAAGGAGGAGCTCGACGTAGCAGGACTGACGGAGTGACGAGGCGCAGCCAGAGGAGTGGAGTCCAGAGGCGTAGTAAGGGCGACGACTGACCAAGGCGGAGCTGGAGGGACGAGGGAGCCTGGTGGAGCTGGTGGACTGACGGTCCACGGCGGAGACGAGGGAGGAGGGAGCCAAGGCGGAGCACAAGGGTCGAAGGGCCGAGGTGGAGTCTGTAGCTCGGAGGCTGGAGGAGCTGACGCTGGGTGACACCCTCCAGAGGGCGATGCTGGCAGGCAGCACCTCCGAGCGAGCTCCACCTCTGGAGCTTGAGGGCGAGCTGGGGGGTTAGCTGACTGCAGCAGCGCTGGAGCTGGCTGACTGGCTGCAGTCATAGGTATGAGCAGAGGCGAAGAGGGTGGGATGGGTGGGAAGTCACTCATGACTCTGGAGCTTGGGGCATCGGGAACTAAAAGACTGTATGGAAACAGTTGACTTTGAGATGAGTCTTTGCTGTCTGGGAACAGCGGAAGGGGCTTGACTTCGCTCCAGAAGTCGATGAGTAACTTCCCAGTGTCCAGCGGTCGCTCACCGTTAGCAGTGGGAGGGTGGATGGGACCCTCGCTCGGTCCCTCTATCTCCACCAGGACTCCCACCTTGGGTGATGTTGCCGGCTCTCGCACCTGGTCAGACGGATCCTTGAGCTCCTCCTCCACGGTGGTATTTGGCTCTGTCGCTCTTGTTGGCGATGGCTCACACACCGCGGGTGGCTCTCCGTCTGCGGTGGGCTCTGGCAAACGTCTCCTGCAGATCGGTGGTGTTGGGCTGGTCACTGGGTCGGGAGTGGCACTGGCGAGCTCTTCCTCTACACAGACGGTGAATGTCGATCCATTCCTCGCCAGTGTCCACTCCACATAGGCGGCAAAATCGCCCCGAGGACCATCTTCGGACAACCGTGCTCTGCAAGCGGGATTAAGGCTGGTCTTGAAAAACCCGCAGAGCACGTTGTCCGGATAGCTGGTGGAATTTGCTATAGATAAGTACAAACTTGTATGGTCCTCGAGGCTGCTTTCCCCCTGCTCCAGCAGGAGGAGAAGGAATTCGGGGCTGTAGATGGGGTCCATGGGAACACGGGGGAGAGGAAAAGAAAACACTGGGGCAAAAAGACTATAAAAATAAAACGGGGGAAAACACGCCGCACTTTTTGTTTTGGTCGAGTATTCTGTCACGGTTGCTTATTCACAAAGGCTCAGGAAACACGGGATTATCAAAAACGAAGATTTATTAATAAACACTCACTGGAAACTGGAGACACTGGAAGACAGAGACACAGGAACATGGACAATAGGTGGTGGCAATACAATACTCGACAAAAACGGAGACAGACTAAAGGGTAGATATACACACGCTAATGGGACACAGGAGGGGAACACAGGTGAAACTAATGAACATTAGGAAACGGCGGGAAACAGAACAAAGGAATCACATGACAACAACAGAAGCACATGGAACACTGGGGCAAAGGAAAACACAGAACCTGACACTTGGTGAGTGGGAGCGGGACAAAAAGTGAAACTTGCCGGTGGAGTGGGAAAAAGACAGACTCTTGTGGGAGCAAAAGTTTAAAAAAAACTTTCCTGTACAGACCTCTGGTTCAACTGTCCAGGAAATCATGTCAGCTATTTCATGCTCCGGTGGGATATATGAGGATATTTGCACCATGCATCTCACAAACCCTGTCTAGACAGAAGTGATATAACTTTCAACCTGAATTCATTTGGTGTCTGACTAAAAGGGACAATCTGTGGCTGCAATATGTGACATATAAATGCCTTAGTCCCTTAAGAGCACTGTTGGGTCAGCATCTGCAGAAGCCTGATTCATGCACGGCAGCAGAAGTTGCCGAATTGATGGACATTTGCTTCCATGCTGCAGTAGAGTGTATCAGTCCTGCTGTGATCCCTCTTTGAATAATGCAACCTTTCTTCTTAGTTTACTCTCTACCTCCCCTTTCTCATTTCCTTTTCATTTCAGATCTCAAGCCCAAATGGATTGTACACACTGTGTCCTTTCCATACTTATGGAAACTTATAGCTTACCCTTTCCTGAATGCCAAGGGAATGCCAGGGTAAGGTATCTTACTTGCCATTCATTTGGTCCACCCAAGTGGAAGACAGCTGGGGATAGAGCTGATGATAAACGTTACAGTGGTGGAAACTGACCTTTAACAAGTTTCTCATCTGTAGTGGTTTTGTGCTTTCTTGTCTAAGGTTGCTATCACATTTACTGTTGCTCTGTGAAATCCAGTCATTTAAATAGGACTCAATAAAGACTTTCACCTGAGGATGAAAAATAGTTCCATGCAGATTTTGCTCATGTTTGAGTTGGTATGAGTTTGCAGCAACTGGTTTGGACAACTGGTTTGGAAGTGTCTTCTTTAAACATGTTTTTGTTTTATCTATGTTACTTCAATCTATTCTGGACACACTATATTTATGTATGTATGTATGTATGTATGTATGTATGTATGTATGTATTGATTGACTGTAAAGAGTGAAAGTCATGTAATCATTTCCTCACATTTTACTTGTAACATTGATATTAACATGTTTTTTTCTACTCTAGAAGTCAATGGTTACAGGTTTTCAGCTTACCTTAAAGCATCTTTTAAAGGTTTGAAATCACATGAGAGTGAGTGAAAAGTGAGTAAATGTAATTTTTGTTGGGTGAACTATTCATTTAAGGAAACTGTGAGGCAATTCTGGGTTGATGATTGTAAAAAAAATAAATAAAACATTTTTAGGTCTATTTTATGGTTTACAACATCGTAAGACAGATTCAATTGATGTTGAATCAATTCTTTATATTTTCCCTTCTGCTCCCTAAAGCTCTACTCACCGATTAGTATGTATGAAATTATAAAGACACTGTCTGACAAATTGAACAAGCAGTCTAATAAATACAACTACAAGGTACTATTAAAAATGCAAACAGTTCCAAAGATTACCATAAGTAAATATTGAATATGTGCTACAGTTTGCAAAATGTAAAATATGGGTACATTTTCTTACATTTTAGATGGTAATTACCACAAAAGGGTGTATTTTTGTGAATCTGAAATAAATTACTTAAGGTACGTTTTGTTATGCACTTCTGATTCACATTCTTCTTGTAAAAGACGATGAGAAAGTTATCAGATCACTATTAGTATTTAGTATAGTATTTTCAAAAGCAAACATAAGAGAAAAGTGCACTTTGCCCTTCATTTTACATTAGTTTTATCTCTTTTGTTGAACTGAGCTTCACTGAAGGGCTCAAATACAATAATGACGCAAACACACACTGGGTCATCATATAGAGGAAGAGGGCCACAAGATTAATATTCACAGAACGTAGGCACTTAGAGCCCTCAAACCACTAAAATATTTTGTAGGCTCATTTTTAGCTAGAGGTTCTGAAGCAAATGTCAGATTAGTATTTGATGAGGTTTCTATTATTGATGAATGAAACATGGGATTTCACACATTTGTAACTGTAAGTGCCTTTATGCAGAATCCCACGTGCATGTGAAGTATGCAACATCAGTGAACTTATCAGCAAGTAAACAAGATGTGGCTGAGCAGAATTATATATAGTGCATTGTTTTATGAGTTATGATGTGAAATTACAAACAAATAAAAATAAAATTGAATCATAAAGTTTACTTTTTTAAATATTATTATTATTTTTAAAGGAGCCTTAACACTTCTCATTTATTTTCAATGGAGTGACATCAGAAAGAGAGAGACAGTTTGGACAAGGGAAGTCCAAATGCCTTGACCATCACATGATCACATGACGCAGCCTTCAAATAGTTCTAGGAATTTCATTGCGGGCGATTGGAATACATGGGATTAGAAAGACATAACAAGGATTTTTGGTTATAAGAGGTGACTAACGGCATCGAATACATATTAATTTAACAGACAGTATGTGAATGTAGAATGTGTGTAAATTAACATCAATACAGTTTTTTAGAGTTGAAATAATGCTAATATTAAGGGGTTACTATGGCCAACCTGCTTTATCATGCTTGTTAAATCATTTTTGGCTAAACATACCTTCAGGAGACTTATGATGCAATATGATGAAAGATCAACAGATCACTGCACATTGAAAATATAGCAGCATCATGAGAGTTTGAAATAGTCTTAGAAAATCCCTTGCAAAAGTATTTATATTAGTATAATAATAATAATAATAATAATAATAATTATAATAATAATAATAATAATAATAATAATAATTCCTTACATTTATATACCGCTTTTCTGGACACTCAAAGCACTTTACACATTTTTGGGGGAAATCTCATCATCCACCACCAGTGTGCAGCATCCACCTGGATGACGTGACGGCAGCCATATTTCACCAGACTGCATATCACACACCAGCTAATTGGTGGAGAGGAGACCAATTATGATATGGGGATGGTTTAGAGGCCATGATGGACAGAGGCCAGTGGGCAAATTTGGCCAGGATGCCGGGGTTAAACCCCTACTCTTTTTCGAAGCATATCCTGGGATTTTTAATGACCACTGAGAGTTGGAACCTTGGTTTTAAGGTCTTACCCAAAAGACGGCGCTCATATTATCAATATTATAATAATATATAAATTATATTAATCTAAATCGAATGTTTAATAATTATCTTTATATACATCGTTATACATGATTACTACTTCTGCACTTTTTTGTCACCATAAAAATTATATGGTTCTGTCTCTGTCAAACGCCAACGCTGGCATCAGCCAATCAGATTGATTTATGTAAAAACAAGTGCAGATAGTAATAAGCCAGTACTTATCCTTAGATGCATCTTCATACACTATTACTACTACTGTGCTTTTTTGTGTGATTGGCTGTTGTTACCATGACAATTGCATCAGTGTGACACTTCAGGCACGCCCTCTGTCAAGCGTTAACGTTAGTGATGTCATCACAAAGAAACTGAATGACAGACAGCATTACATTGTTTGTGTTATGGCCATTCGTTAATTTAAAGAAATCTTCCATTTAAAGATGTTAATGAGGCATTTTTGTCAATACTTATATTTGTGTTAAGCACATTTTGTGTAGTTAAGTAAGCATGTTTGATGTCGTTTTAAAAATTGCATGTTTATGTTTGCCAATACTACATAGTTTCTTTATGTTTATATATTATGTTTTTTTTTATAACTTAATTGTTAGAATATACAATTTATGAGAATATATATTTCTATTTTCAGATTCACACCATCTATATCTACAGTTTCACACCATATATCTCTCACCCATAGCGAGTGCAATAAAGCTACATTCTCAACATCACCTCATTTTATTGTGTGAATGTGTTCAACTTGCCGGATAATTGATGATGAAACATGAAATTTTAATTTTCACCACAGAAAAAAAAAAGTGTTCAGAGAAATATTACTGACATAATTATAATGGCCTTATGATAGCAAATATCAAAGCCAATTACATGTTTGTTGTAATGGTAAATCATAAGGCTATGACATTTCTTAATCTTGACAACTAATCTGCTATATCATGTTTATGACATATTTATGACAAGTTATGCCTTTAATGGCATCTTCATGACATGACAAAAACACTGACAGGTTGTGATGTATTTGTTTATGTGTAGTTGTCATAACAAAAATGTATCAAACAATGATAGAATTTAAAATGACAAAAGACAGGAGGTATGTTTTTTTGCAGTTTTTGTTTCCGCGAATCCACCAGAGGCCGCTGTTTACGTTTTTTGAGATCTCAAATTTCTCTCGCCAGGGCTATTCATGCCTGCTTTTCTCGTGTAAATCCACCAGAGGCGGATGACGACTGACTGAATGACTGACTGACTGATCGAATTACCCATCATCCTCCCTCCCTAAATCCAACCGACAATTTTAAAAAGCAATCCAGAAAAAGAAAAGCTCTCATCTGATGTTTTCAGATTTCATCTGAAGTTTTCAGATTTTACCACATTCTCACCCTGTTATTTACTTGTTTATTTTATTTGTTGGCTTTTGTTTTTGTCTTACCAGCTTTCTGAAACCGTTCTTCGCCAGACTCGAACCCTGTTGTTGTGGTCAACTCCTCTCTGCATCTCAAGTCCGCTGTCGTACATGACGAGCTACTGGACAAACTGGTAACAGGGGGAAAGCCATCCATATGGAGGTAAACGGTCAGCGGGTAAGCACAAAAAGGAACCGCATCATACCGCCCCGTAGCGTTCATTTTAAAGACGAAATGCAGCTATACGTACTTTTGGCTACATAATCCGCGATCTCCAGAAATGTATATAGGGCTACATTTTCAGAATGAGCTTATGTTGCAAATGACAGTGGTCATAAGCATGCATAAAGCCTCATTCATATTAATGACTCATTTATTATTCATTAATGAGTAGAAAAAAAAAGCTAACATGACAGGCTTATGAACACGCCCTTCAAATAAAGAGTATATGGTACTACCATTATTACCAATAATACCACTAATACCATTATTTGTTACCATTAACTTAAAATGACGTCCATACTTTCAAGTCATTCTGAACACAGGAAACTGAAAGATGGAATGTGTGCCTAGTTGCTTGAAGATGAATGACAAATGAAAGAAAATGAAAATGTATGATATCTGAAATAAATTAATTTAAATATATAGGGACTACATATTGAATATACATATATTAATATTGCATATTAACTGCTGTATGACTTTTGCCTCAGTAAACTTATAAATAGTATAAAGCTTATTAATAGTTAATAGGTAGTTGTTGTAGAGTTTAGGTTTGGTCATTAAGATAGGATATGATCATGCAGAATGAGACATTAATACATTAATTATAAGTACTAATAAACAGCCAATATGAAAGCAAATAAGCAACTAGCTAAACGTGAGACTTGATCCCCATCCTAAACTCAAGCAAAATAAACAATCTTGGCAGCAAAAATGTCTAGTACATGCTAGCCAGAAACTCAATAGTGACTTTTTTTTCATCATTTGTTCAACGTCCCCTGAGCTTGTCTGCAATCAAAACATGATGATGGTTCTGTCAGATTATGGCAAAAGACAAATCCACCACTGCTGCTTTCATGCTTGCAGGCCTGAAAATAGAGTTGCTTCAACAGCGTGTGCATTTTCCATTTTCACATTGCAGAAATGAATACAGGTGCAGGGATAGTGAAGGAAACTCTAAAGACAGGTGAGCTGAGAAATTGCATTCTATGTCCGAGGTAAACAGGGCAAATGGGAAGAGTCACTTCCTACCTGGGTGAACAAAGCAATATTAATATATGTTGAGATCAAGCTACTATTTTTGGACTATGCAATTTCTTTATGCATTTTGGTCATTCTAAATTTGGTGCAGGTGCTTGCCTACATGGTTGGCGAGTTGCCATAGCCCGTGGTGATGCTTATCAGTGCACAGATGGTACATCATTTCAACACTTAAGAGATTATAAAATTTTCTTCCCTTTTCGAACTGTATTTGGTCTTATGACTCACTACTCATACTTTATGACATAGCCCACTTTATAAGATGAAAAAGTAAAGACAGCTTAGAGGAAAACTTTTTTATTTAGCTTGATGCACACTACGCTTTTAGTTGTTGTTTTTATCTAGACTTTATTGAGATTTTGAGTTATATTTCATTTACGGCAACTATAACCTCAGATTTTGCTCTAAAATGCTTTTGGAGAACTGAGATGAATATGGAAAGCAGCTCAGAGCATTTAGTCTTGGACGAAAAGGATGAGACATATTCATTTTAAAATATCTGATTTTCCCTGACATATTGAAATCTCTGACAAAGCCAAGCACAGACTGACAAATTGAGATCTTTATTATTCAACTGGGCTACCCTACACTTTCAATACATCTTGCTGTACTGAGAATAATGCCTTTTTAAGGATGTAAAATTCTCATAAACCGTTTTTCCTTATGTCAAAATTAGATTGACTCTTAAAAGGTCAATGACAGTTCAACATTATAATGCTTTCCCAGCTTTAAGGAGTCACATTAAAGAATATATTTCATATAGCATTTCCCAGATACAACTGATATGTCAATTACCTTAAAATGGTCATTTCTTTTATGTTTGGTAAATGAGTTTTATGAACAAATAGGATCAAAGCTTTCCTATTCTTTTAGGGTGAGAACAATCCATACATCTGGATTGTCAAGATAATCTCTGAGGGTACTCACAAGGTTATAACTATTATAAAGCACTGAAATAAGAATCAAAGCAAGGGTAATTAAAACTAATTAATAGCAAAGGCAAGGCTACAATTATCACATTTGACACAGCGGCATTCGATATTGTTAAGGATGATTTAAATTATATGTTTGATCGCTTAAAATTGAATGCTGGCTTTGTAAAGGAGAATGTGGTAGAGCAAACATATTCACATTTAAAAGCGAGCCCAGTTATTGGTGAAGAACCCTGAAACAGTTAAAGTTATGAGTAAGATTCTGTGTAATTTTTTTACAGCAAATATTTCTATAATGCTTCTATGATGTACTGTAAAAATATTTATATGGAATTTTTCCATAGTTTGTGATTCATATCATTTTTTAGACTTTTAAATAATTTTATTTTGTCATTATTGGACCTTGGTCTTTTCTCCTATAACTTCTGATATTGAAAAGTTCGAAAAAAGTTACTTTTATTGACATTTTTAATAGTATTGCCTGCGTTGGTGTTGTAAATTATACTACAAATCCTGGTAATAAACTGCATGAACTTATAAATATTTGTCGGCTATTTTGACTGCTATGCCATCATAAATAGTAAAAATAACCCATCGAAAAAGGCTTTAAGACCAGGCGGAATCCTGGTGTGACTTTAGTTGATCTGTTTTGGCCAATGCACACAATTATTTTTCAAGAGTCCAACATCCAGCTGTGCAAGAAAACATCTGACATAAGCAAAGTCATCTTTCGCTACTGTATTGTTGTTAAACAGAGAAAACAATTGACAAGTACCTTTTATTCTAAATCTTGGACCTTATTCTTAAAAGAAAACATGACCAACAAAAAAATGTGAAGCACCAAAAGCGGCCCATATTAAAATCAATTTGATGCCCCGTGACATGGATTTATTGTTATCCATGAATTTTCAAATGTACTCTTTTTAAAATAGAGGCTAGAAACATTTTGAAGCTCTAAATTAGCAGTATTATTATTATTATTATTATTATTATTATTATTATTATTATTATTA
>CAIGQV010017103.1:1429036-1440816 GCA_903798115.1 Danio jaintianensis | reverse complement strand
TATTATTATTATTATTATTATTATTATTATTATTATTATTATTATTATTATATTAAAAAGTTTTATTATTCAAATGGCCAAATTCTGACTGAGGAAAGTTGACTGTGCTGGCCAGTTTGTTATTTGCCTAATAAATTACAATAGGCTACAGTTTTTAATTTGAAACTTTTTTTTTTTTTTATGATATATGATGTAATAAATTTGTATTTAAAAAATAAGTATTTTTTATATTTCTTTATTCTAAATATTTTGGAAAAAAAATTTATACATCAAAAAAAGTGGTTATGATGACCATCTGACAAGCTAATTCAGCTAAAAATAGTGCTTAAAATGTCACCTAAATTCAGTATTTAAATCTCATAATTAAACAGAAAATGAGGCATATAACTGCAAAAAGGTCCACTTTTTGAGAAAAAAGAACCACCCCTTTCACCAGGCTGGCTACGGGCCTGCAATATATTATTTCAAACTACTAAAATGTCAATAAAAGTCAAACATAAAAGTTGACAGAGCAGAGATAAAGGCCCCATTATGCAATTCAAAACAGTAAATAAATGAAAAAAAAAAAAAAAAACACTTTTATTAACAGTAGAACATCATTTGTTAAGTACAAATAATGTGTACATTGCAAAATATTGAATAACTTTCTAGTAACTACAGTGGTGATGTATTTCCAGGACTATATTATATGGCACCATTTTCCTAGTGGCATGGCCTACCAGCTGCAACAGAGTGATGAACCCATTTAATCATATCCTACCCACAACAACAATTCAAATGAGACTGGTGGAACTGTTTGGTCCCCCTGAGTGAGCTGAAAAGCAATCATGCTCCTAATACCAGCCTAATGTCGCTGTTCCAATTAAATGACCCAAAGAGACAAGAAACCAAGCCTTTCTCCACACTCATTACCACTAAATCTAGCTGTGGCAGAGAAGAAACTACAACACCCTTTTTTCTCCCAAAAGCATTGGAATGACATTAAAAGAGTCTCTACGGAAGACAACCGACAGCAAGTAATGAAGAATCAAAGCCCTTCATCATTGATGCTCAGGCCTAGTGGATGAATCTTGGATCTTGGTGAGGTTAATTTGTGGTGGATATGTGAGAAAGACAATTAAAAAGAAGAAGAGTTAATAAGAATTATATTAAGAAACGTGCAAGAATAGGTGTGATGAAAAATATCAGTCATATTGCAGTCTATCATTGTACTTGTCTATCAGTCTACCATGGTACTTGTCTTTGAAAAAAAAATGTTGCTATGCTGCAGATGTTTTTTTAAATCTTCAAATGTTTCCATCTGGGGTCAGAGCACCTGCACTCAAACAAATGACATTTTTTGGGGGGGTTGGGGGGCAACTAAATTGTTTTATGTTCAATCCACTTAAATTTGTAAAAAAGATTAAGTTAACTTGATTGATTTGGGTTGGGACAACGTTAAGGAATTATGTGGAACCCAGTTTTTGTTTACAGTATGTGCTACAGCATTGAGTACTACATACAGTAGACATAAGCTACCATCTCAACATACTGAAAACGTAGCCCTATATACATTTCTGGAGATCGTGAATTATGTAGCCAGAGCTGCGTATGCCTGCATTTCATCTTTAAAATGAACGATACGGGGCGGTATGACACCGTTCCTTTTCTCGCTTATACCAGCTGACCGCTTACTTCCGTATGAACAGCTTTTCCGCTGTTACCAGTTTGTCCGGTAGCTCGACATGTACGTCGGTGGACTTGGGACGCAAAGTGGAGTTGACCGAAACAACGGGGTTCAAGTCCAATGAAGAACGGTTCCAGAAAGCAGGTAAGACAAAAACAAAAGCTAAAAAATAAAATAAACAAGTAAATAACAGGGTGAGAATGTGGTAAAATCTGAAAACGTGGTGAAATCAGGGGGCTTTTCCTTTTCTGGATTGCTTTTTAAAAACACTGCGATTGGGTTTAGGGAAGGGGGTGGGCAAGTCAATCGGTGCTTTTTAAAACACTATTGGTTGGGTTTAGAGAAGGGGGATGGGGGGGTTATCGGTCGGTTGGTCAGTCAGTAAATCAGTCAGTCGACAGCGGCCTCTGGTGGATTTATGTGAGAACAGCTCCTGGGACGTATTTTGCTCTCTCCAGAAATGTATATAGGGGTACGTAATCAGAATGAGCTTGGGTTGTACAATCTTCTTTAAATTCTTTCTGATAAAAAATACTTTCACAGTATACTTAAAGACATTATTTACACCTAAAGTTTGGATCAAGAAGTTTCATTTACACCACTGTCTGTCAACAAATGCAAGAAATCAACTGGCTTGTATTATTACGGATGAATAAAGAAGCGTCTGAACTGTCAAAATTTACCTCAACCAAGGATGATGAAGGTGAAAGATTTCAAAGTGAAAGTGATTTGGAAGCTGAGACAGATAGAAACAACACAGGGATATGTGAGTCACTTTTATATATCACGTATATCTTTTACGTAATATCATATCCTTGAGTATCCATATCCATATCCATGAATCTAAAACTACACAGTAAAAGCATGACATCATAGTTCAATTTCCTGTTCTCATCTTATCTAACTCCAGTGTCCACACTGATACTGCATTCTCTATTTGACAAGTGTCTGACTTTCACAATAATCCGGGGTCATTAACAAACAGCCCTTCATCTCTGTTTTCTCCTCTACACACAGTGTTCCCTGGCCAATTAGTTCTGAAAAATAAGAAAAAGACTTCAAAGGTTGAAACAGAACACCAAGGTACAATAAACAGGGCAGATATTGGAGCTGCAGGTGTCCACACAATGTCACTCCCAGGCTCATTGAATGCTTAATTAGAAACGACAAATTACCTCCTGAATTATAAGTGCGTACAGGGCCCTTTCTCTAATTCTCTTCCGTTGCACCCATCTCATTTACAGCCATGTGCGTCAGACGTTACAATGTATTCATTTAGTATTAAATATGTAAAACGTTACGGTTACTAAAGTAACCCTCGTTCCCCGAGGGGGGGAACGGAAATGCTATGTGGAAAAACTTCCACTATGGGGATTTCGTCAGAAAGCCAATCATTCTGAAGAGTAATTAAACGGGCCAATGAAATGCCAATGAGTTGGCGGTGTCAGCGTGCGCAGCTGGCAGCAATCATAATCAGCTTGTGAATAAGAATGCCGGCTGTGCCACACAACAACACCTTTTCTAGCTGAAGAAGCCGAACTACAGCTGTCAGCTAAGGCGCAATCCCTATGGCGAAGGAACATAGCATTTCCGTTCCCCCCCTCGGGGAACGAGGGTTACTTTAGTAATCGTAACGTTCCCCAGCGGGAGGGGAACTTCAATGCTATGTGGAAAAACTTCCACTATGGGGAAATCTATGGAAAACGCCACAGTGATTGAACCTTACCACGTCGCTGGTGAGAGGTTTGCCAGGCTCCGGCGTGAGCACACCATCATCACCAGAGATGCAGCCCACCAACGTGTCCCCTGGCCCTAACTTACCTTACTTATCTGTGAAGCGCTTAAAGGCTTATTTATATTTTTTGGGGAGTCGTAAGAATACACCTAGTTAAGATTCTAGGAATTTTAAATTACGACAGTACGTTGGGAAGCGTGCAGTCCCGATAGGGAGGACGCTGCGGAGGTCACCTGCTGCCCAATGGGGAGACCTGGTGGCAGGAAGACATATGGACTAACCCTGAAAAGGGGGAGAACACATATGAAGGATGGTTAGCGGGGAGGGAAGACACAGGCCCGCCTAAGAGGAGGAACTACACCGTGGCTGAGTGAAGCATATGGGATCGCCAGTGGGGATCGCGCATAGCAGGCACCTATACCCAGAACGCGGGCTGACCAAGTGGGCATACCAACTACGTAATGGGCCAGGCACCTGACTCCTCCGCTGAGTCAGATGTTGGGGGCCTCGGAGGAACTCTGCAGGGTTTGCCAAATGGGGAACTCAACTGAACAGAGTGAATAAGCGCACGAATCTCTGTGTTAGAGAGAAAGGCGCAGCAAGCTTGTTTCAACAGCGTACTGAATTTCCTCATTCACTGGCGTATCCAGCACACGTGAGGAAAATCAGCCCACTCAAAGATTATAGAATTTTTACAAATGTTTTAGGTGTCACCCAGCCCTAAGCTCTACATATGTCTGTTAGAGAGGCGCCGCGTGCTTACGCTCAAGAGAAGGCGATACTCTTAGTCGAGCGCGCTCACCCTGGCATAGAAAAGCGAGGGAGATGGCATCCACTATCCAGTGGGCCAACCTCAGAATGGAAACGGCACTTCCCGTCTGCCGATCATAACAGAAAAGGAGCTGCTTAGAGTCGTAAGCTCTAATGCGGTCACATGGCTGGGTCTGCCTCCTCCGTGGGCAGCGCTTGCAGGTTCACTACATAGTCTAAAAAGAAGCGCTGTAGGAACCTCGGGCACCTAGGTGGGCCGGGGTCTCAGGAAAACGTGAGAGTGGGCCGGCCCGAATTGCTTGCACACTTCGCTGACCGAAAATGCCTCCAGATACCCGACCCTCTTGACCGATGCCAACGCAACCAGCAGAGCTGTCTACCTGGACAGAAAACTTAAAGATACTGAGTCGAGTGGATCGAGCAGACCTCTCCTAAGAGAGATCTCCAAGTGGGTATGAGAGGGGGACAGGATTTAATTAACCAGCGTTTCGCGCCTCTGGGAACTGGATGATGAGGCGATGCTTTCCCAGCGCGCCGTCATCCCCGCATCCTTAGAGCGGGGATGATCGTAACGCCAACCCCTCAGCGCGGAGGGGACAGCCTTAGCTCCAGCCAGCTGAAGGAGGAAAGCATCACACTGATCTGGCATGTCCGGGGTCCTTCTCGGAGAGAAGTACACCACACAGCGAATAGACTCCACTTCAGGGCGTAGGCATGCCTCGTAGAGGGTGCTCTAGCCTTAGTGACAGTGTTAACCACCGAACCGGTAAGTCACCTAAGTCCTCCACGCTCCATCTATGGACCACACGTGATTCCAGAGATCTGGGCGCGGGTGCCAGATGGTGCAAAGAAGAAGGTGCTTCTTCAAAGGGATATGCCAGGGAGGGGCCGTCACGAGGAGAGAGCTGAAATACAGATCAGATTGAGCCAGAGAGGCGCAATAACAGACCTGGTCCTCATCCTCCCTGACGTAATACAGTATCTGCGAGTAGGCTCACTGGAGAGAAATGCGTATTTACGCACGCCCAGGGGCCAGCTGTGTTAGCCAGCGCGCAGAGCGCACCTATAACAGCTGGACAGCCGGGGGTGGAGTCTCAGTTTTCCCGGGCTTGAACTGCCGTGAGAGCGCATCGGCTGCACGGTTGAGTTCGCCGGGGGAAAAAAATGGTACGCAGCGATACCGCCGCGTATGACTCCGGAGGAGCAGACGGCGAGCGAGCTTAGAAATGCGGCGAGAGCGGATACCCCCTGTGCGGTTGATATACGCCATCGTCGCCGAGCTGTCCGTCCTGACCAGCACGTGTTTCCCCTCTAGCACTAACAGTGCAGCGCGAGATACACTGCCAACAGCTCCAGGCAATTAATATGCCAATGCAACCGGGTTCCTTCCACGGACCCGCAGCTGCATGCCCGCAACACACGGCCCCTCAGCGCGTACTGGAAGCATCCGTCGAAACGACGACATGCCTGGACACTTGTTCTAGAGGCACACAGGCCTGTAGAAACGCAGGGTCCGTCCAGAGGCTGAGGGCACGGCGACACAGCGGAGTGACAGTCACCCGGTGCATGCCCGCGTGCCATGCGCGTCTAGGGACCTGATCGGGAAGCCAATGCTGAAGCGGTCTCATATGGAGCAGCCCGAGCGGCGTGAAGCGGCTACGGATGCCATATGCCCCAGGAGCCTCTGAAATGATATCAGTGGGACCACAGTTTTCCTGTCGAACTCTCTCAGACAGGTCAGCATCAGCCCAGCGCACTCTCGAGGGAGGCGCGCCGTCATGGTGATCAAGTCCAGCTCCAACCCGAGAAAAGAGATGCTCTGCACGGGGGCGAGCCTACTCCTTTCTCGGTTGACCCGAAACCCCAACAGCTCGAGGTGCCGGAGCACCCAGTCCCTGTACATAATCAATTGATCCCACGAGTGAGCTAAAAAAGCCAGTCATCGAGATAATGGAGTATGCAGATGCCCGCGAGCCGAAGGGGCATTAGGGCATCCTCCGCGAGCTTCGTGAAAACCCGCGGAGACAGGGAGAGCCAGAAAGGGAGGACTTTGTACTATCATGCTCGACCCTCGCACGCAAACCGCAGAAACTGCCGGTGGCGTGGGAAAATGGAGAAATGAATGTACGTGTCCTTCAGGTCTTCAGGCTGCAGACCAATTCTGAGGACGGACGCACCGGGGGATGTGCTTCTGCATGAGCATTCTGAGCGGCTGCTTGTAAGGCAGCGGGTCAAAATGCGCAGAACTAGGATTGGTCATAACCCACTGCTCTTTTAGGGTACGATGAAGTACAGACTAAAAAGCCCATACCTCATCTCGGCTGGAGGGACCGGCTTGATTGCATCCTTCGCCAGGAGGACAGCAATCTCCTCGCACAAGAGAGGGGCGGACACAGGGCTGACACCTGGTGTAATACACGCCCGTGAACTTGGGGGACCGTTTAGCGAACTGAATCGCATAGCCGAGTCTGATTGTCCGAATGAGCCATCGTGACGGGCTGGGCAGCGCTAACCAGGCTGGCAGAGCCCACGCAATTGACATCATCGGTGCAATCACTGACGCACCAGCGGTGGGGCAGCACGGGATGGGAGAGCTCACCCCGGGAGGCATGCGTCCCAAGGAAGAGCGGAAGTTAAGAGGTTTAATCTTAACTTCGTCCCAAGAGCCCGCAGGGCGGCTAGGAGTGCGAGAGAAAGGAGCCCGTCCTCTGGCACTCACAGAGCCTGTGGCGAAGAGCACCGATCCTGCGAGCTGGAAGGCATAGCGTCCCATACTGGCAGTGTTCGGGCTATCACACCCGGAGAGAGGAAAAAATTGCTCCTAAAAAATTTAGTAGCCATACGGCCTTTTTGTTAATGATATGGGTGTCCCTGGCCCTCCGCCAGGGAAAGAGCAAACATCCTTTTCTCCGAGTGGCCCATCTCAGGGACGCTTCGCGGTCCGTACTGGACTTAGCGGCGCCCTGAGGCGGGGGGCGGTGATCGTCTGTGAGGTGCTCAACGCTGCCGCTTTACCAGTTGAACGGACAGGGCGGCGGAGCAGATTTTGGAGCCACAGACGAGCGCCCTCGGCGAGAAGCAGCCAAAGTGGACGAATCGACGGGGAGAGCGGTTTTTGAGCCCGCCGATCACACTTGACTACTCTTTCACCGAAGTGAATACCTAGGTGAACTCACCCCGGTGTCGCCGAACAGGCCAGCCTGGGATATGGGTGTGTTAAGAAAGCGAACTTTGTCAACGACACGCATATCTGCCAGGTTTAGCCAGAGGTGGCGTTCCTGGACCACTAGTGTGGTCATCGTCCTTCCCAGGGCACTCGCAGCCGACCTGGTGTTTTTAGAGCAAAGTCGGTTGCAGTGCGTAGTGCATTAAGCCTGGGTCGGAACCTTCCTCGTGCCGCTGGGCCAGCGCTTGCACTAGCCATAGCAAGCAAAACGGAAGCAGCCTGGCCCGCAGCAGTGTAGGCTCTGGCCCTGAGGGACGCAGACAACCTACACGCTTTGGACGGGAGCCGAGGCTAACCACGCCAGGAAGGGGCACCACGCGGGCAAGATTGACCGCGCTAGCACACTCGACCTGGGGTTTTGCCTCGTACCCCGTGGCTGCTCCGTCATCGAGGAAGGTGAGGGCGGAGCGCACGCAGACCGGGCAGAAAAAGGTGCCCTCAGCGCTGCGTGAACTTACTGTGCACCTCCGGGAAGAAGGGGACGGGAGGCTTAGAGGGTTTCCCCTTCTTATCCTCCACGTAACACCCGTCTAATCGGTCCGGCGGCGAATCTGGGGGACAAGCCATCTCCAGCCTCGTCGCCGAAGCAGCTCGGGTTAGCACGACCATCATATCAGATGCCATATCCGGAGCCTCGCTTACCACCCCTGAGGGAGGAAGCGGGTCCGAATTGTCATCGGAAAATGACAGCCCACCCTCCGATGCAGCGATGGACATCTGGTCCTCGGTGTCATCGAGTGAGAGGGCGACCCTCCCGAAGGATGGTGCGCTTCTCTCACTCGAAGCTTGGATGGAGCGCGCTGAGGAATGGGAGGTCCGCAAGCCCGAGGGTGGCGGATTGACCCCCACTGTGACCCTCAGATCTGCCCGAGTGCCAACCGCTACTTGCGGGGGACAACAGGGGTGGTTCACCCTTTTGCAAGAGCGAGCCGCGATCTTAGCTGCGCAACAGACATGCCATCGCAGTGATGGCATGCGCTGCCCGCGAGCACCGCATTAACATGCTGGTCCCCCAGACATGCAATACAGTGCTCGTGCCCATCATCCGTGGACAGGAAACCACCGCATCCGGAAACGCACGGTCGGAGCGACGTCTTTAAAAAGACGCGCTGCACGACCGTGTTGCTCTTTTAGGAAATTTGCTTAAATTTATACGCACCGCTCTTGAAGTACCGGTCCAGCGAAAAGCCCAGGGACAGGAGAAACCCAGCTCGACCACCGCTGCTCGCGTTGTTGCTCGTGCTGGAACCGGGAGAAATCAGCCTCTCAAAAGACGGCAGCTTTCTCTCACTCTCTCTCGAACAAAGTCGGAAGATGACAGCAAAACGTCTCTTTCAGACTGCACATGAGGCTTCTGAAAGCGAAAAGGTGTTGTTGTGTGGCACAGCCGGCATTCTTACTCACAAGCTGATTATGATTGCTGCTAGCTGCGCACGCTGACACCGCCAACTCATTGGCATTTCATTGGCCCGTTTAATTACTCTTCAGAATGATTGGCTTTCTGACGAAATCCCCATAGTGGAAGTTTTTCCACATAGCATTGAAGTTCCCCTCCCGCTGGGGAACCTATTTTCTTCTTTTCAACATATGAGAAGAAAATCTATATAAAAAGTAAAGGACCAAGTAAACTAAGTTGTAAAAGTTAGTTGATCTAGTAAAATGTACAAATTCCAACATAAAGAGGTAAGGATTTTAAGGAGGACTCTTCATATAAATTCAAGGGAAAGTGAGGCTGCAACTGAAAGACATTTGTACCACATGCAAACTGTACAAACTTGGTTAATCCTACCATATCCTAGAACCTTGTCATGTCATAAAGGCATGTAAATGTCCCTACAATAGCAGACCACAACAGTGTCTGCTCATAACCCTAACCAACAATCTTAAAACAATCTTAAAAGTTTACAACAACAATGGTGCTTCAGCCACTTGATCTTCCATAATTGGTGCGAGGGGAACCCCACTAGCAAAATTGCATTTTAAATTCTTAGAAAATAAGGGCCAGGTTGATCAAACAGGGCAAATTAGCATGAGAGCTCAGTTCCAAAACTCAAGACTGCAAGAACAGAGGACACGTGAAACAACCCGGATGCGTTTTTGATATCAGGGATGCACACTTGATCGCAGTACTCACTCCCCGAAGCCATTGTGGCTGAATAAAAGGAGGTGGAATATACATATATGCTGTAATGTTATTTTAATGTTATAAATAATTTTCTGTTAAAAATGCATGAAGGTCATGTGACCATCAGCAGGACGTGTTCTCTGTTTTCATGGTCTCCCGAGTTCTTTTGAGGTAACTTGGCAAGACCGGTCTCCACAAGAAAACAAAGTCTGTTTTCTGCGTTCTTGGAAATGAGAAACAGCCATTGCCAATAGGTGTGAACCTTGGTGTGCCAATGGGTGTGAACATTCATATGTACACTAACATTCAAAATGTGAAAACGCATGATAGGACCCTTTTAAACCTGTCTATTTGATAAGAAATGTATTCTAGGACAAGTACAAGAAATTGGTAAACTAGAGGATCTGTGAGGATGAGTGGATAAGGGAAGTGGAAAAGGACAGGCTAAAATGAAACAAAGAAGAGTTCTGACAGTTGTAGAAGTGAAAACAAGATCATGGATAAAACAAGATTACAGTTGAAAACAAGATCAGCGTGAATCACTATCGGTTAAGTCACAGCAAGACTGGGAGCATCAATCTGGATGTGTCATCACCAAGAGGGACAGTTGGAGCTGTGTTTTCCAAGGAGTGTTCCCAGTTCTTCTAAGAAAGTGTCTAAAGAACCAAGGGTCAGATTTGAGAAAGACAATTTGAGTGGCAGTGACTGTATGGAATTTAAATAGTGGTTGAGAAGAGCAAGAAATGAGAAACACAATTTGACATGGTTAACAGATGGGTAAGTTTGTACTTACTTTGCAGAACAAGGCCATGGGGATGAATGAGAGCACAGATGATGAGGAAAGTGTGCCAGTGGCAGATTTCCAGAATGATCCAATAAGCAATAAGATCTGAGAACTGCTGTGACATGTTAACTTAAGTATAAGAGTTGACAACCCCAACCATTATAGTAATACAGATTAACAAAAACTAGTGCTGTCAAAACTTGCGCGTTAACGCATGCGATTAATTTGAAATATTTAACGTGTAAAAAAAAAACGTGTTGCTGTATTTTTTATTTCCTGTTGTGGCCGACGTGTATTCAACCTGCAAAGAAATATGGATAAGACCAAGGAATGATTTTTGACGGAATGTTTCAGTATAAAACGATTAACGTCGTGTCACCAGGCTATCCATCGTTTCCTCCAGAGTTTCATGTAATTTCGGATGTTTCATTTTTAATTTTTCTACTTTAACTGCAGTTCGGCACTTTCACTTTCATTTGGCAACATATTATTCATGCCCCGTGACAATTATTGGATGAGAAAATTAAGTAAGGACTGGTGGAAAAGTGTTGTTTTAATTGAATTAGATACCACACGTCGAATAGAAAGAAAAAAAACACCGCATTTCGTGACGCGTGTGTCTGTGGCCCTTTTAGGTAATCAAAAACCGCTGTTTACATGGAAGACTCTTAATCAGAGTATTGTCTTAATCATACTAAAATCGGAGAATTGGTGTCCATGTAAACGTACTCAGTGAAAGTGCCAGATGATGTTGTAAGCTGTCAAAAACAGTGTATTCCTCTGCCTTTAAGTTGATTCCATATGCCCTCAAATGTTTCATTAAGTTGGACGTGTTTCTCCCCTTACACGCAACTTTTTATAAAGCATCTGCTTTACGTTGCTGTGTCAGAATCCTTGCTTGTAAAATATAGCCATACTTTAAAATGCTTAGTTTAAGCAAATTTGATGAATGTGATCATGCGTGTTGATGAATCTGAAGGGATGTGCTGTACTCCACACGTTGCCTACGCGCGTGCGTTTACTAGCAACAAGAACAAATGCCTAACATCGCCGATGGTGTCCGTATCCCTCAAAGTTGTTTAGAATTAAATGTTCAGAGATGGTGTGACCAAAGTCCCTGTAAGAATTCTATAGTCTTTGGTGTGACACAACGCGTACCTATGTGTGCCTTTGATGTACCTCTTGATGCTTCTTACGTCCTTGTCACAGCACCAGTGGCACTGAAATTAGGCACCAAAATTCATATGCTGATTCAGTTTGGTGCGTACGGGTTTCGGTACCCAACCCTACTTGTGAGGGACTGTTCTCACTCTCAGGTCACATCATTCAAAAGAAAAGGGCTGTCTCAGCAACATATGTTTTACGCAGCGGATGCGCTTCCAGCTGCAAACCAGTACTGGGGAACACCCATACACTCTCATTCACACGCATACACTACGGACTTTATTACGGACTATACTACGGACTATATAT
>CAIGQV010017103.1:1370542-1389577 GCA_903798115.1 Danio jaintianensis | reverse complement strand
ATATTATTTATTATTTAACAAATTTGTTAAATTACACAATTTAAAACCAGCCCCGGAGTTTGCATGTTCTCCCCATGTTCGCGTGGATTTCCTCCGGGTGCTCTGGTTTCCACCACAATCCAAAGACATGCGCTTTAGGTGAATTGAATAAAACAAATTGTGTGTGCGTGCGTGCATGTGTGTGTGTGTGTGTGTGTATGTGAATGAGAGTGTACGGGTGTTTCCGAATACTGGGTTGCGGCTGGAAGGGCATCCGCTGCGTAAAACATATGCTGGAATAGTTGGCGGTTCAATCCGCTGTGGCGACTTCTGAAATAAAGACTAAGCCAAAGGAAAATGAATGAAAAACCAGTTCCAGTGCTAAATATGGGATAGGATTATGTGATGAACTATGCAATTATGCAAAATAAGGCATTCATATGTGCTTATACATACTAATAAACAGCCAATATTGAAGCTAATAAGTGAGAATTGGCCCACATGCTAAAGTGTTACTAACTACATTCTCTACAGTGGTAGCATCTGATAATTTTAGCTTCAGCTTTTTATGGTGCTTTCATCTTTCTGATTCACAGGCCCCAGGATGTGTCATGCCAAATAATGACCAGGTATTAATGACACATTCGTTTGTCATAATTATTCATAAGACTGCGTGCGTCCTTATCCTATAAGAAGATGCTTCACTTAATTATTCATGACAGCACACAAAGCTTTCCTGACAGACTTTCCGGTCTGCAAGATTGCGTGCAGCAAGGGAGAGATGCATTCATGGATCAGAGTGTAAAATCTCTGTAGACTCCAGTCTTGGAAGCAAATGTGAATCATTTCCTTTGTGAGTGTAACCAATCAAATGGCTTCCTTGTAATCCTTACAAGTTACTAAAGATGCAACAAAATGTTAGCTAAGCATTTATTAAGGCCTTGACTTACAATCAAGGGGTGTGTTTGTATTAAATCTTGAGTTTACAAAACCATGTCAAATATGTATAATTTGTTTTATAGATTAACATCATAAAACGTGAAATACAACTAAATATGAATCTGCTGTTGTGTAGACTTTCATGGCTTTCTTGCTGGCATATATGTTGATTGTAATCCCGCTTGGAGTGGTAGAACTACAGGGATTACATTGGTGCCATGACCCGAACGGGATTGTGGTTTGGGGGTGAGTGTAAAAGAGGTCAGCTAGTAAGATTTGTGCTGGTAAAACTACAAAGCTCTGACCTCAAGAGGTGCACTATCAACTTTGGAAGCATGCCTGCTTCTTATGCCAGAGATGTCAGTTTAAATCTGGTTTGGTGCAAAAGAACCAGAGGGGTTACACAAGCACAGAGACCAGAAAATGTGTGGCACAAGGAAAAATATTATCTACAATGTTGTTAATTTGCTTGGAATGCCATAAGAAACATTATCCAATAATCTTTTGTATATGCTATATACAGAGTTAAGACATAGTTAAGTCTATCAGACATTGCTGTTTGGTCCAGGTTAATAGTAGCATTAGTTAATAGCAGATGATTACCACACACTTAAAAATACTTTCATTCCACTAACCAAACATTATATTAAGAATGACAATTACTATAAATGGCTAAAGCTTTCCTCTTAAATGTGTAAAATAGCATGCAAGCATATGTTTGTTTCTTTTTAAATAATTATACTGAAAGGTAATTTAGTTGAAAATATTTTTTGACGTTTCAGTAACACAGAATCTAGTAATCATGTTTGGGATCAGAACACATTCTATTAACTAAATGTACAGTACTGTGCAAAAGTTTTGGTCCCCAACAGTTTTGGTGTTTTAGCAAAGTCTAATGACCTTCCAGATATAAGACTGGTCTTTGCATTAAGATATAGAAAATAAATACGTACACAGAATTGAGAGTCCATATACCAGACCCATCTTCTAATTTATGTGTTTTTTCTGCTTTATTTCCCTTCTATCTAGGCAATCCCATACTGCCTCTATAATATTATATTAAGGTCTGGACTCTGTGGAGGCCATTTCATGTTGTTTTAGCAGTTTTTGTCTATAAATATCATGGATATCTACACACATCATATAATTTCATAATCAATATAATTACCTATTATAATGACCTTCCAGATATAAGACTGGTCTTTGCATTAAGATTTAAACAGATAGAAAATAAATATGTACACATAATTGAGAGTCCATATACCAGACCCAAGTTCATCTTCTAATTTATGTGTTTTTATGTGTTCATATAACTTCATAATCAATATAATTATCTATAAATATCATTACTGTTCAGATGAAGAGCGAGAGATTATTGTACTATATTATAAATAAATATAAATAATTATACTAAAATGACAAATCTAATGGTGGCCAAAGACTTTTGCCCAGTACTGTATATTAAATCAATACGGATTGATGGATGAATGGATAGATGGACTGATTCATTCATTCATTTTATTTCGACTTAGTCGCTTTATTCATCAGGGGTTGCCACAGCGGAATGAACCGCCAACTTATCCAGCTTATGTTTTACACAGCGGATGCCCTTCCAGCTGCAACCCAGTACTGGGAAACATCCATACACACTCATTCACACACATACACTACGGCCAATTAAGTTTATTCAATTCACCTGTACCGCATGTCTTTAGACTGTTGGGGAAACCGGAGCACTCGCAGGAAACCCACGCGAACACGGGAAGAGCAAACTTCACACAGAAATGCCAACTGACCCAGCTGGGGCTCGAACCAGGGACCTGCTTGCTGTGAGGCAACAGTGCTAGCCCTGGACTGAATCATTGATTCCATATGATGCTTTGTGCAGTATAAATTTGAATGGAATTAAAAATGGCCCTAAATTAAACCTGTCACCCCTTGAGCAGGTTGAATTAAAACATACAAATGAAACTGCACAATTTAATATGAATTAGACACTACATTGTATAACATTGTAGATACATTGCATCACTTATATGAATTTCAAGATACAGATAGCTGCTTGTAAATGGATATTCCTTACAGTTTAATTACTACAATTTAACTTGCAGCTACCATTTACTGCACTATAACTATCACTGAACCTTGTAAGAGATGAATATCAAATGCACAAAGATGTCTCCTTTCTGTGCAAATTATTGCAGGCTCAGATTGTGTTTCAGTCATACAAAACTTGCCTCAGTCAAACTAAATTCACCTGATACAACTTACATTCCACTATTAATGTGAAATGAAAGCAGGTAATAAAGGAATATAGCCAAGGCTACATATAAAAATCACCTTCAGGTGTATAGTACATTCTAGCAATCATGGCAGTAATAGCACACAGATAAACTGAAGATTTTGTATTTGAAAGTGTAAATGTCATCAAATATGGACTGAAGCTGAATATTCTGTAAATACAATGTATATTTATATATTTATTTATTTTTTCCAAGGCTACATTTTGACTTTTGAACTTTACAATAATGTTTAGTTACTGGAAACAAGTCACCATCAGAATCAAAATCTATAAATAAAATCAATCTGTTATGTTATGATTGATAATAATAAAGATCAGGAAATGACATTAATGTCTAAGGAATTTGAAAATGTACTAGTTGTAGGTAGTTAACTATAAACGCAAATATAGTGCATCAATAATATGTTAATTGATATGTAAAATAAAAACAAGTCATAGAATACCTAATAAAAACATAATTTATGCTGAAATGTTATGCCATTTTTATGTATAGGGTCAATCTCACTGTTAAGGCCATTTGAGACATACTCAAAACACTGTGTTTTGTCTATTTGATCAAATAACACTGTTAGAATAGACTAATCATACAATTAAGAAAAGTCAGGGTACCACAGTTATGGGGTTTATTTCAACAAAGCTATTGAATTGTAACATTTAAAATAAAAGTAAAATGACCACCTTGGTAGGTAAAAAGTAGTGTTAAAATGATAGCAAAAACCAGCTAGTGTTAAAAGGCAACATGAACATAACATATCAAGGAATGTGCCCATACAACATCTGTCGCAGATATATGTTTGACTCTTTGTTGAAACTGCATTAGTGAGGATAGAGGGCACCAGGGCACCCTTTAAAAAGGCCACAGTCATCCTGGCCAGTCTGATAAGAGCGGAGAGGTCAAAGAGTATCAGAAAACATACCTAACACAGAGATAGTGCTCTTTTATAGGACTGCAAGACATTTCCTCTGTTGACTTACGCTCTGACTCAAGACGTTAGCATGCATGCTCTTGGTTTGTATTTCTAGCGTTTTGACTAGGTAAAAGCAGCAGACTGAAGCCACGTTTGAGGCCTTTAACATGAGACAGAATCTCACTAGGCATTGACCCCAAGGGCATAAATTCATTAATGTTTTAAAATAAACCACCATATTGGCTTCTGCGGTATGACATTTTATTGTAATACTTATGTGGCAAAATGGAATTAAGTATTTTATTTATTTTATTTATTTTATTTATTTTAAGTATTTTAAGTATTTTATTTATTTTAAGTATTTTAAGTATTTTATTTATTTTATTTTATTTTATTGAATTTTATACAATTTTCTTTCTGCTCATAATTCACAAATGAGGCTTATTATGTGTAGAATTATGCTCTTATAAATTAGCCATTTCAATGTACTATGCATCACTTTCCTGTCTTTCTTTACTATAAAAAACTCTGTCAATAGTTGTAAAAACACTGTAATAGATACATGCTTTAAATGGAATGTACATGTAGAAATAAACCTTTTTTTCCACATTTGTCTGTTATATACTTTTTAATATCTTAATTTAAAATACTTCATAATATTGTGTTCAAGGATTAAGGCTGTAATGCATTTGAAAGTTTAATGTTTTCATTTTTGAGTTAACTGTTCAGATAGTCAAATTAAGTTAAATAAATTAAGTATTTTAGTATGAATAGGTAACTTTTTGCGTTTAGACAAAAATGCCTCTATTAAAAATAATAATAATAACTGTAGGTGACACATATTATCCCTTAATAAGCAACAATGACACTGATGCATCGTGCAATACCGTATTTTACACACCATGGGCTCTATTTTAATGATCGTGCAATGTCTAAAACGGATGGCGCAAAAGCATTAAGGTTGTGTCTGAATCCACTTTTGTTATTTTAAGGATGGAAAAAACCTGTTTGTGCACCGGAACATGGTCTAAAAGGATTGTGCTTATTTTCTTAATGAGTTATGGGTGTGTTTGAGCATAACATGCATTAAACCAATCAGAGTCTCATCTCCCATTTTCTTTAAGAGTCAGTCGAGTCGCGCAATGGCACAAAACAGTTAAAGACCATCTGCACAAGGATAAAGACCATCTACAGAACAAGCCGACCTCTTACTTTCGTAATTTAGTTTGTTAAGTGCAAAGATTTGTTTCAAAGCTATTTCTAAATTCAGTTCTAATTTCCAGCAAGCAAATAAACGAACAATAACAAAAAAGTGTGGTCAAAAAACTGAGTTATATCCAAACACACTTCCTATGCCTATGCCTCTTTTGGGGATGCATACGTCTCCGACAGGTGGACAGATCTAAAATAAATAAATAAATAAATAAAACAAATATAAATATGCATGTAATAAATACTACTAACAATAATACAATTGTATGATAGGACCCTATATTGTTTTTACACCTGTCATATACATAAGTAAAGTATGAAAAAAGTATCTCATTTGACTTTTTGCTGAAGTCTTGAGTGAAGCTTAGAGGAATGGTCAAATTTCAGAGCATTTTTGCCATGTCCAGTGGGGGAAAAAAACATAAACAAAACACATTAAAATATGTCCCGACACCTATTGTAGATTGTTAGATGGTTCATGTGTGTAATAAAGCTCACAGGTTTTCTGTGTTTCCAGAAAGTTGTTTTACATGTGTGTAACAACCTAGTCAAATCAATATTCATGTAAGTACACAGATGTCCTCTAAGGCACTGAGCATAAGTCAATTCAAGTTTGATATCTTTGGGGAAATACATTAAATAACAACAGAGCCAAGAGGCTTTCAGTTACATGTTTTATGTATATATTCAGGTAGCAGAGAAGAGGTAATGCAAAATTCACTAAACGAGTTAAGCGAAATTGAATTTTTAATAACAGTGTTCAGGATTCAGTGCCTCAGCACATCTGAGAAGAGGGGTAATAGCAGTTTCATTTTAGCAACAAGTCTAGACATAAATGGATTATTCTGTGAAAGTGTCCAAGCCTGTTCAAAACATGTCAATGCACTGCTGCTAACAGGTTTTTTAATTTTAATTTACTTTTTTTATTACTGTTATTTAAAAAAACAACAACTAAAAACTAGTTTTGCAGTCATGTAATCCATGTTTAAATATAAACACTGGTAACTGAAACCCTCCAACTAATGATATATGTATTTACATTAACAATACATAAGTGGTCAGCTGGTAGCGCGGAATGAAACAGAAGCCGTCGGCGGCGTCATAACGGCCCGTAATGTTTGTTTTAATAATAAAATTCAGCCATACGTAGCTCTGGCTCCATAGCTTGCACTCTCCAGAAATGTATACGGGGGTATGTATTCACAATGAGCCTGTGTTGTAAGAATCTCTGGAATTTAGAAGAAAGCATAACTTTTATTATGACTCATGTTTGAGTACTGTAAAGGAATTGGTAAATTCACAACTGTTATTGTACGTTGAAACAAAAACAGAACAGAAAGTAATTGGTTAATTCACTTGAGAATGTTCATCTACTCTATAAACCAGAGTAACTATCACTGTAATTTTGCAGTGCTTATTTTTCTCCCAACCTTGTCCTCATGGAGATCCATGCATTGCGCCATGGAGTCCATTCAGTCGCTGTGATTATTCTGTGTTCAGGTGCTGAGTTTAAATGTAGGCCGTGTGATCCAATTGACCCCAGCGGCAATATCTCTGTAATGATTTGGTATATCATCACCAATGGAACTATAAAGACTCGTCCTTGCCTTTCCGTTCCACTATCTATTGGTTCGGGGTCTCATAGGAGAGTGATTACACCTAGGCTCAATGTGCCCATTTGCTTGGATAAACAACGCTGTCACCATTGCTACATCAAACCCATAGAAGCCATCAGAGCAGAGTAATGGGGTCATTAACAGTGGCCCAGATATTGGATCTGGTGTCGGCCAGTGGAAACAGCAGGGTCGCTCCTCTCAAAGATCAGCAGAGCATAATCGCCACATTCATTATTAAATAACTCCAAGACAGCAAAATGTCACCTCTTCTTTCTATGCTTCTATTATAAAACAAATTTGATTGATTTTTATTTAATGTATTTTTTTCTGATCTGGTTGAAAAGAACTAAATCTGATTAGATGAATGAAACTGTTGAAACACTACATTTTTTTTTTTTTAAACAACATCAGGGCTCTCAATCAATTTACATGTATAATTTAAAAATATACACATTCTGATCTGCTACAGTATATATTTAAAGCTAAATATTATATGAACGGTAAAATTGGTTTGCACCATTTCTTGTACCAAGACGTTGTATGCCTTAAAGGGATAGTTCACCCAATAATGAAAATTGCCTCATCGTTTATTCTTCATCGTGTGGTTTTTAAACTTGTATGAGTTTCTTTTTTCTGTGGAACTCAAAAGAAGATATTTTGAAGAATTCTCGTTGCTGGCACCCATTGACTTCCATAGTTGGAAATTAAAATATGAAACAATAAACAAACAATGAAAAAAAAACATCTTTTGTGTTCAACAGAGGAAAGAAACTGAATTTTCATTTTTGGGTAAACTATCCCTTTAATATAACATAAATAATGTCTCTTACTGAAATATGAAGTAGAAAGCCAATAGAAGATTTTTGTTAATAAAAACAATAAAATAAATATGAATCCATATTTATTAGGAACTATGGGGACCGCTATTATTTTAGTTGCACAGTGTAAGGGATAATATGTGTCACCTACAGTTATTATTATTATTTTTAATAGAGGCATTTTTGTCTAAACACAAAAAGTTACCTATTCATACTAAAATACTTAATTTATTTAACTTAATTTGATTGATTCTGAAGTGTGCATCCGATGAACATTACGCTATACCATGATGCCATGTGAGAGAATTAATGAATGGGAGTGAAGCTACGCAACTGACATGGGTAGGTCACATAATAATGACAATTGGAGGATGCAGTACATCTGAGTTCCATTCATAATACTCAAATTCATACTTTATAGAACATACTTTTTTAACGGTCGTGTAGTAAATTCAAATTCAAATGTAGCACCTACTCAGTAGTAGGTGATTTCGGACTCAGCCTTGGTCTTTTGATTTTTCCCCTGCACAAGGAGTAACAATATAATGTTAAATGCTTCTGGATATTGAGTGAAACCACATTGAGAAGAGACAGAAAATAAATGCTAGACAATAAATATGCCAATGCTTGTCAACATCCATCTTTGTTGCTGCATCGATCATAACTGGAGAAAACTGGACACTTACTGACCGCAGTGAAACTTACCAATCACCAGGTCTCTTGTTGAATAAGCTTGAACTTTCTTCTTTATTGACTGACAAGTGTTGGCATTTTCCCATCCTGTTGTTTCTTGGTGCAAATTTCACTCAATATCCATAAGCGATTAGAAACTTTGTGTAGAATCCACAGTGTAAGAAACACAGTAGAGAATTTGGTTTTTGACGATTTAGTATATTCACCTCCACCAGTGTAGCTGCTTTGCTAAAAGTCTTAAAAATGCTTAAAAGTATTAGGCAATTATCATAATTTTTGTCTCTTCTCATAACTAGAAAAAACACTGAAGACATATACCACTTCTCTTTTTGGTGACGTTCATCTAAAAATTACCAACAAAATCCATGGTGGCGTCATTCATTCATTCATTTTCCTTTGGCTTAGTCCCTTTATTTATCAGGGGTCGCCACAGCGGAACGAACCGCAAACTCATCCAGCATATATTTTACACAGCGGATGTCCTTTCAGTTGCAACCCAGTACTGGGAAACATCCATACACACTCATTCACACACATACACTACGGCCAATTTAGTTTATTCAATTCACCTATAGTGCATGTCTTTGGACTGTGGGGGAAACCGGAGCACCCAGAGGAAACCCATGCCAACACGAGGAGAACCTGCAAACTCCATACAAATGCCAACTGGCCCAGCCGGGACTCGAACAAGCGACCTTCTTTCTGTGAGGTGACAGTGCTAACCACTGAGCCACCGTGTCAACAAGGTAGCATCATATCAGTGTAGCATAATGAGCCTTGATAGGTTGCAAGAGGTGGACCCGTGGGGTAAAACGAGCACCCTATTTAAGGGCTTTAATTTTGGCAACTGTTAGTCGAGCTCTGTTGTCAGGAAGCTTTCCTTCTGCTGGCGTTTTCCCTTCCTGTTCCCACCTGCGCTTTGTTTGTGCGGCGAATGGTGGCGGCCGCATTATGGAATGATTAGAAACATGTGCTGAAGATCGCCAGTTCATCCATCAGTGGCGTTCAGGGTAACCATGCGGTTCGCGTGGAGTTCCGTTTTAAGTTTGTGTGAGTATTCCCTTCTCTTTGTGGCAAGTGGGGTACTGGATCGTTTTTAATATTGGTCTCTGTGTCATGTAAGAAAGGGGAAGAGGAGACTTCATCGTCGCTGATTGGGGTCTTTCTGGAGGACACGCTGTGAGATCGCTGCTGTTTTCTGGGGGTCGCTTCACCCGGCTGCTGCGTGCTGGGGGTTGTTTCACCCGGCTGTGTGTACTGAGTTCTGCTGTTTGTGTGATCGTTGCTGTTGCTCATAAGCAGTGTTAACCATCTTTCTTCACTACCGACTGGATCATTCATCCGCCACGATGCGGGGATGTGACGAATTGGTGTTTGGAACAATCCATGTTCGATACTACGGTCAGGTTTACCATATTCAGTTATGATTGTATTCTTTTGTGTAAGTTATGAAGAGCTAGCTTATGTGTCTGTTTATTCTGTGTATTTTTATTTGATGGTTATGTTTTGTTTATTTCTTTCTTTTTATTTAATATTTGTTTCTGAGGGGACCATGCCTGGTGAGTCCTGAAGGTTAGCATGGTGTATGGTAGTTTATCTGTGTTTAATTCATACTGAGCCTCATAGATAGTGGGTCGATTAGAGTGCCATTTTGGCTGATCAGAGACCCAGTAACGATAGGAATTGGATACGGTATCGATAACCATTTGAGAATTCATTGTATTGAATGTGTGTTGAGATCTCCCCTCAATGAGCATAATTGTCCTTTTTCTCTTTTTATAGAGGCTGGGTTAGGTCCGCTGTGGAGTAGGAGAGGCCAGCTGCCTTTCCTCGGTGATGAGCGTGGTTTTCCACTGGGTGCTGTGTGGAGTGGTGCACCGTCCTTGTAGTGTGAGTGCAGTGATTGTGGTGGGGTGGAATTGGAGTGAGTTTGGGGGTATTTCTCCCCCCCCCTCCCCCGAATGGTAGCTGGCCTGTCCTGTCTCTACCGTGCTGAGCTCGGGTGGATCCTAGTGATTTATATTTTTTATATTTTTATCATGTCATAATAAAGTGTACTCATTTTGTACTTTTCTAACCACGTCTCATTGGCCTTTGTTCTTGCTCTCAAATTGGCGAAGCTTACCTGTGAAGCTTTAATTAATGGGGTAATTCCCTGGCTCCCCACCAGGGTGGCGTAGTCGGATTAGTTAGTTAGGTGGGTCGGTGGTGGCATTGTGCCGCTCACTACTCCCCCCTTTTTGGCCGCTAGTGTCATACCTCCGATGAGGTGGGTGCCACATCAGTATTTTCTATTCACAGTTTTTTTTTTTTTACATATACTGTATAATAGAAACAAATAGAGTGCCAGCAGGGGTGCAACTGTTTTGTATAAAACATTTTTTTTTAAATAACATACATTTTTTCTTTACATATTTTACTAAGAGACACAATTTACATTATGTTAAGGCAAGTCTTTATACCTACAATATTTGTTTATTTATTTATATTTTTTTTCATTTAATGTTTGTATTATTCAGTGTTACTTGCTTTTTCTAAGTTTAGTAAATTCATTGGTGATTTCTGAGTTATAAATCTGGTGATTTTTTTGTTTTTTTTGTTTTTCATTGCTAGAAGAAATTAGTTATCTCTCCACATTTCAGCAAAATAATCCAGAATCTGTCAAAAAGTGTGCTCAAGTATTACAGTATATAGCTAAGACATTAAAAGCTGTATTAGGCAGACTTAAAATGCAGCACATGTATCAAAGCGATATAATTAAAACATTTCAACATGAAAAAAATATAAGGCATACTTTCACTCATTGCAGAGGTGAATCAATTTATTACAAGATCTATAATCTGTGTATTTAATCACCTGAACTGTAGAACTAGGAACTCAAAAAAGATAATAATACTGTCCGAATAGGTAAGGATGGATTTATATTAAATTATACTGTGCTACTGATTAATGGTTCAAATCACACAACCAAAAAATCCCTCTTTTTTTCTTTTAAAGCTGTTTACAATAAGTGCCTGTATTGTAAAGTGAATTTACTAATGCCTGCTTCTTTTTTTTTTGTAAAAAGGTCATTATGAAACTTCTTAGTAGATCATGCAAAAACAAACTTTGGAACATAGAACGATACAGTAGCTGTGAAAAATGCACACTAAAATAAACTGCTCTGAATGATGTTTGCTAATTGGTTTGATGGTAGACTTTTATTTTGTTTTTTAAGGTTGTTTCTGTGTTAACTCTAGAATTGATTGATTGATTGATTGATAGATTTATTCATTCATTCATTCATTCGTTCAATCATTTATTCAGTAAGTCAGCCAGTCAGTCAGTCAGTCAGTCAGTCATTCATGCACACACTTTAAGCATACAGTACAAACATGTGCATCTGTGATCATAACAATAAACCACACATTTGCCAAAGATGTAACAGTTACAAACTGCTACAAGACAAGTGTTGTGACGAGCATATAAACCATCTCCTAGCAACCACTTATGAATCTTTATTAACTGGCAAAGTAAAAGTGAATTCCTAGTATATGTCAGCTAAAATATTGTGACCCTGTTATGCATTTATTAACAGTACTTTACACACTCAAAAAATGACATTTGTTGTTTGGGGAACAATTTAATTGTTTTTCGATCATTCCACTTAAATTTGTAAAAACTAATAAGTAACAAAAATAATAATAACAATTTCAACAATTTCACTCTTACTTCATGGACAAACATACAAAGGATTAGAAAAAAAAAATGTGCATAATAATCCAGTCAATGATAATGCTCTGTAAGAAGTCAACCAATCACAAAAGACTGGGCTATCTGACCAATCAGAGCAGTGTGATATCATATTATCTGATATATTATAGCAGTATTATATTAGAACTTACATTATGATATAGATTTAAAAGTTATGATATAATAATTATATTACGGTAATTATATTTTTAATCTCAAAGTATTGTAAGAAACTTCCAAAATTGAATTTTATAATCCATCTTTCCCAAATGTTGAGTTTTACAAATAAGAGTCCCACATATGTAACATAATACAAGTCTAGATGAACTTAAAAATAAATGAAACAAATAGCATTGTTGTAATCTTATTAGAAAATGTTGTGGCCAATCAAGCGTTCCCTGGGGTATGCATAATGATTTGTCAGGGTTTTCTTTTGATTGGCCTGTTTTTCACTGGAATTTTACACTCATGGGATTTAAATGAGAACAAGGAAACACTAGGCCTAGGTATGTTCACATTTTAAGCCTATGTCACCTTTAATATGATCTTAGTCATTTGCACAAACAGCATAGTAGGGGTGTGACAAGATCTCATATGGCAAGATCTCGCGAGATTAAATTGTGATGTTATGATGACGCGTAAGGGTGAAATTAGCATTGAAGATTAGAGCCAGGATTGGATTTAAACTGCAAATCAAGTGCTTTGCACAGATCTGGCAACCCAGGAGTTGCACGTGTCACTTGGTTGCTTGGGCGAGTGTGACGTAACTGGTTTTTTTTTACCGGAGTTCAGCGGCTGCCAACATAGGCTACAACTGCACCCACACACATTATGGTTTGTAACCATGCGATGGAATAGCACTTCAAATATGCTTAAAGTCATAATCGTTGTAAACACAAATGGAATTAAGACACATGGAGTATGCCTATTTTAGTCGCATTATTGAAGTGAATCAAACTATTACTGTTGTGTAGGACGTTTAGCCGCATTTTGCGCCAGGATAAGCCACACACACATAGCTGTTTGACACTATTCTCTGCACCTACTGAGTGTGTAAAGGACCACAGGCACACACACACACACACTGAACTCCTGGAGTCTCAAGACACCCGCCTTCATCATCACAGAACACACGTTTATGCTGTCTGGGAAAAGCTGATTTTTTTTTTTTTTTCATTCGTGAAATTACATTAAAACAACTCTCTCCTATCAGTCCTTACTTCATATTCGCATGAACGCATCCAGTAGCTCAGAGTGAGTCACGGGGGCATGAATGAAATCTTGCTGAATGAAAGGGAAACTGATTTATTAAATGAAAAATGAAAAATTACATGATTTTTTTTAAAGTTCAATTTGTGGAAAGGAGTTTGATTTCTCATGTGAAACTGTACAGGGGCAGTCAGTAGAGTTTATACCTAAGTATAGTGTTTGTATGTCCTTTATGACATAGAATCCATTAAAATAGAAATAAAATACCCTTCATTACATTAAAAAAAAAAAAACACCTAAATTGTTTTGCAGTTTGTGATTTTTTTTTTTTTTCAGTTGAATAAAAATCTATTTTCCATTCATATATTCGCAAATATGTTCTCCCTGTGTTTGCGTGGGTTTCCTGATTAATAAAGGGACTAAGCCGAAAATAATAAATATTTAGCTAATATTTAAAATTATATTAAAAAAAAAAATTTCGTGGGCGATGCGGTGGCGCAGTGGGTAGCACGTTCGCCTCACAGCAAGAAGGTCGCTGGTTCGAGCCTCGGCTGGGTCAGTTGGCATTTCTGTGTGGAGTTTGCATGTTCTCCCCGTGTTCGCGTGGGTTTCCTCCGGGTGCTCCGGTTTCCCCCACAAGTCCAAAGACATGTGGTATAGGTGAATTGGGTAAAACTAAAAAATTGTCCGTAGTGTATGAGTGTGAATGGGTGTGTATGGATGTTTCCCAGAGATGGGTTGTGGCTGGAAGGGCATCCGCTGCGTAAAACATATGCTGGATAAGTTGGCGGTTCATCCCGCTGTGGCGACCCCAGATTAATAAAGGGACTAAGCCGAAAAGAAAATGAATGAATGAATGAATGAATATTTTTCGTTCACATAGGCTATTTTGCAAATATTTAAAATATTTGGTAAATATGGTAAATATTTTGCAGTGTTTGTATGCCCTTTACTCCATAGAATTCATTAAAATACAAGTAAAATAACACTCACTACAAGTTGAAAACCTAAATAGTTTTGCAATTTGAGATTTTTTTCCCCAGTTGAATAAAAGACGATTTCATAAAAATAGTGTAAAAATCGTTCTCGTGAACCCAATATCGTGTCTCGTCTCATCTCGTGGAGTAAGCGTCTCATCACACCCCTACAGGACCTATAGTGGTCTGGTCACAGTTGAAATCAAATAACCCTTGAAATAAAAATAAAAACAGCATGATAGTAGACTATTTACAGATACACTTGCTGAATTCTCCAAGGAAACCTGCACATTAACTCTTTTCAAACATATTGGCATTGTGCAGTTATCAAGGCATTTTCTGGTGGGAACCAACCACGGGGAACTAAATGAGGTCTTGAGACGTGTTGTTGCATCTGGATTGAATATCAAGGAATAAACTTCAGGCCGTGTTTCTGTTGCCAGGGGGTATGAAGGTTCAAGCTGCAGCCTTCCATGCGCTATTACTGTGTCCTTGGTGTGAATGCAATCTCCATTTTCTGTCTTTCATTATCAATCCAGTGATCCGCCAAAGGTCTAATGTTCACTGAATGCTGATGACAGACTGAGCGGTAAGAAGAAAAGTCCTCGGTGAAATAGAGGCACCAATAGGCAGAGATTCATCGCAGACAAGTTAACCCTTTAATCCTGTGTTTAAGCCTGGCATATGAATCAGTTTATTGATCCTTTAGTCTCATTGTGGCTAATTTACACTGATATAGAACAATGTGGAATTCATTCATTCATTCATTCATTCATTTTCTTTTCGGCTTAGTCCCTTTATTAATCTGGGGTCGCCACAGCGAAATGAACCACCAACTTATCCAGCATGTTTTACGCAAATGCCAAGTGACCCAGCCGAGGCTCGCACCAGCGACCTTCTTGCTGTGAGGCGATTGCGCCACTGTGACGCCCATGTGGAATTCCTATTTGCTGAAAATAAAATAAAATAAAATAAACTGAGCAAAATATGTAATGTGTTGCAGTTTCTGGTATTTATACAGCCAAAAATATAGGATGAAATTATCTTCATTATGTTAATCATTGATATTTGCATAACAATATAGCAGAGTACATAAATAAAACTCTACATGTTTATATATTTCCCACTATACAGTATATTACTCTGCATCTGCTAATATTATTCCAGTTGTAATATGTTATTTTTATTGTAGCTTTTTATCACGGTGGCAAAACATTTTTAGTCAATTAAATACAACAATAATTAAGATAACTACACATAATTTTCATCCATGGATTCATACACAAAAAAATTCAGTTTCTCAAAAGCTTAAAGGTCCAGTGAAATTAAAATAATTATTTTTTCAGATGTTAGTGTCTGTATGTTAGTCTTTAAGGACATCCATGAGCTAGCGTGGTACAAAACAATGACAACATTCTCATTTAGAAGACATAAAATTGATATATACGTGTAAAACTAGTTTGTCACTTCCACCGAAATGGATCAACGTTTTATTTTTTTTTCACGTCACCACATACTTTAGTTTCTCATCAAATCTTGACCAATGAAATGTTCTCTAGTACCTGACATGCACCGCCCCTTCAAGACGCTTTTGATTTGCTTTTCATTTGACACGCATGAGCTCAAACCCTCCACTGGCAGAGCAATGATAAAACAAAACACTATTGGCTGTTTTTTTAAAAGGGGAGGAGCTACTCTGTGTCTCACCCTCTCTTCGTTTTTCCAACATAGGGTTATTCTGAAAACTTATATACGTTTTTGGAGATCGCAAATTATTTAGCCAGAATCTGTGCTTTTGAAAACACTATTGGTTGGGTTTAGGTAAGGAGGAGGGTGGGTCAGTCGATCGGTCAGTCAGTCAGTCATTCAGTCATTCAGTCAGTCAACAGTGGCATCTGGTGGATTTATGTGAGAACAGCAGGCGTGAATGGCACTCGCGAGAGAAATTTGAGATCTGAAAAAGCGCACACAGCGGCCTCTGGTGGATTCACAAAAACAAAAAATGCAAATAAACGTAGCTCCTGGGACGTATTTGGCGGTCTCCAGAAATGTATATAGAGGTACGTTTTCAGAATGAGCCTGGGTTGCGTTTTTTAGTTGAGATTATGTTAAACATTGAATAAAAAATGCACTTCATAGGATTTTTAATGTATAATATTTGATGCTGACATTTTAACCTGATTTTACTTTAAAAAAGTGTATGGAGAGAAAAAAAAAACTATAATACTTTAGTTCAATAAGTGATCATCATTAAATATTACTAACAATATAAAAGTAATTCTAACACTTAACATTTTACTAAAAACCTCACAGCAAAAAAAAAAATAAATAAATAAGGCGACAAGGTGGCTCAGTGGTTAGCACGGTCGCCTCACAGCAAGAAGGTCGCTGCTGGGAGTCCCGGCTGAGTCAGTTGGCATTTCTGCGTGGAGTCTGCATGTTTTCCCCGTGTTCGTGTGGGTTTCCTCCGGGTGCTCCGCTTTCCCCCACCGTCCAAAGACATGCGCTATAGGTGAATTGAATAAACTAAATTGGCCATAGTGTATGTGTGTGAATGAGTGTGTATGGATGTTTCCCAGTACTGGGTTGCGGCTGGAAGGGCATCCGCTGTGTAAAACATATGCTGTATAAGTAGGCGGTTCATCCCGCTGTGGTGATGACCCCTGATGAATAAAGGGACTAAGCCCAAAGAAAATGAATGAATGAATAAATAAATAAACAAATAAATAAATAAATAAAATTGTGCACCACGACCTGAAGGAAGATAATTATACTAAAATTAATTAATATAATTTTTTCCTTCAAATTCATAGAATTTTGCAAATGAAATGTACAAAGCTTTATAGGTTACATTATGTCAATATTCCATTTTTCACCATTGTTTTCTCAACCTATACTACCATTGCACTTTTATTTTAGTGGTTTGTTATGATTCTTAAGCAAATGTTGAACTTGGGGAAAAGAAAAGTCTGTATCTGTCCCGTCACATGACTCTGATCACTGGAATTTGAAGGACAGCACAACATGTGGTGTTTAGAGTTGCACAGCATCTTTCTCCAGCAGCACAAACACTGTCACTTCAATTCATTACATGTTGCCACATCCACAGCAAAAAAGTAAGAGAACAGAAAATGCTTGCCAGGCTGCCATGTCACTGATAACACAGCTCTCAAAATAACACATGATACATCTAAAACACCCTCACCCACACACACACACGCAGTGCCCATGAAGTGCTATACTATAGAAGATAACCTAATCTTCAACAGTTTCCTCAAGGATCACAGCAAGCTGGAAATCTCTTTAATGCGTACTTCACCAGAAACATCATTTAAACTCTTGAACTTGTAAAAGGTTGATGTCAATGGACTGATAATTAACAGTAAAGATATTTACACTAGGGAGATTATGCTAAAATATGTATAGGCATGAATGTGAAGAGTTAAATATTAGAGTAAGTTAAAGTGTGAATCAGGAATTTTCATTCATTCATATTCACCATCTACTCAACCTCAAATGGGTTCAAACCTTTCTTTCTTTCTTTCTTTCTTGAAGAAATGATTAAGATAATCTGCTGAAGTTAAACTGAGCATTAGAATGGGGAAGAAAGGTGATTCAAGTTGCTATGAAGGTGGTGTGTTAGTACTAGACAGGATGGTATGGGCAATGCGTAGGTAGGTTAGATCCTGGAGAGTTTCAATCTGGCCTTGTTAAAACCTACCAGCCTACAACTTTCTGTAAAAATAAATACAATTTAAATAATTAAGAAAAAATCTGTGCAATCATAAATTGTAAAAAAATGAAACAATTTGGTAGTTGGCATAAGAATTGTCAATAACTAACCATCGCATATAAGAAGTATTCAAAGCTTCTGATTATTTCTGAAAAAAAAACAAAAAAAAAAAACAAGGTGACTGTATTTCATATTATTTAGATAGCTAAAGCTATCAATTAAATTATTTTTAGCACACCCTCTAATGTGTTAAGCTCACCCTTAGGACCCTTATAAAACATAAGTAAGTAAATAAATAAATAAATAAATAAATGAATAAATGAATAAATGAATAAATGAATAAATCCTGGAGCCGCCAGGTAACTATTCTGTTAAAAAGGTAACTATCCTGTTAAAGGTTATGAGCAGAAAACTGAGGCTACAAATCAATTAGTCAATGGGAAAATGGTTGTTTAGGCTTGTGAGTTTCAGATCTAGTGCGACATTTGGATAGTAGGTTAAGAACTTGGCATAAACAATGTGAAAGTATAGATCCATCCTGCCATCTATCAATGACTCAGACTTCTATTGGTGGTATGTAGGACTTTGCTACCAATTGAGCATCGTTTAAAAGCGACAGCCTTGAGTATTGTTGCAGACCATGTCTATCCATTTATGTCCACTGTGAACTCATCCTGTGGGTTCCAGCCAGAGTTCACAATACTCAATTGGCATCCACAGTCACCAGATCTCAATCCAATAGAGCATCTTTGGCATTTGGTGAAAAATGAGATTAACACCATGAATGTGCTGCAGCTGCGTGAAGCTGTAACTGACTGCAACACTTTACAATAAGGTTGTATTAGTTAATGCATGATTAATTTACAGTGAACAACAAATCTATTAAGCACTAATTAATCTAAATATAAAACTTGAAT
>CAIGQV010017103.1:1314146-1335676 GCA_903798115.1 Danio jaintianensis | reverse complement strand
AAAGAAAGAAAGAAAGAAAGAAAGAAAGAAAGAAAGAAAGAAAGAAATAGATTCTACTTCTATTTCTGACAAACCTCGAGCACATCACGAGAATGTATTTTCCAGTTATTGTACTTCTGGCTTTAAACTTAAAATATGCTCGAGTGTTATATTGTTTGTTTCATTTTGTTAATAACAGAAGTACAGAGCGTGAAGAGTTTGCAGCTGCGAGCTAAAACCAGGGAGCAGATAACTGCTGAAATGTGTATACCGTACTGTATTAATGAAATACCTTTCATGAATTTTATAGCCTGTATGAACTTGACGCAATGTGAAGTGCTCACCGTGTGAAGATCTATTGTACGATCTAAACAGTGCATCCTGCTTGATGAAATACACACTATGAACTTGCACTTACGTGCACCAGAGAGACGACAACAAACACACTTAATTTAAATGCATCAGGCTTTAGCAATGAATCATGGAGAATTTCCGGGAGTCCAGGACAACAGTGGACAGTGTAGTCATTTATAACCACTGAACTGAGTTCAAATTGTTCACCTTAGCATCTCACTGGCAGCTCATGTGTATATAGTGTACTTCGGTTGGAGCCCTACATATGCACAGCTCATTAATTACCATTTCTTTGCTTAGTCTTTCATTAGCTATTTATGCCTCACTGCTCTGGTGTTTTGAGTAAACACATTGAATGTGACAGCAGGCTACTGTTAGCTGTAAATTTCCTAAAAATCACCTGTCATGATATAAATGTCATATAAGGACAAAGAGGCACTTCAGCAGTGGTTAAAATGAGTAGTTGACATCTTATTATAAGCTGACATATTTACAGTGTTGCTTGTTAGTAGGACGTCAATTGGAGGACCATTAAAATAAACTGTTAACATATATTAAGCAAAGTCTATAATAATCTAATGAACGGTAGTTGATGTATGTTAGTGAAGTTAACTGACTCAACAGAATGTCTAACGAGACCATCTTTCCACATTTGGCTATGTTTACACAACAACTACGAAGCCAACATTGGAATAGTTTTTATCTTGCATTTTAAAAAGGTTTCACCTGTACACAACAAAGTTTTCAAAAAGATCCACATTTATTTATCCACACTTTTGGTTGCCAGTAATACTGTAAAATTTACAAGTGTAGTTTTACTACATCACAATTGTAATTGTTTTATTACATCACAATTGTAATTTAGTTTACTACAGCACAATTGTAATTGTTAATTTACAGCACACTTGTAAATTTTACATTATTACTGGCAATTTTGGCTACATTGTTTGTTTTTTTTTGCTGTCATTTGCATGTATATGTGCCATATTGGCAGCTCGGTGCTGGTGTGTATGTAGAATTGGCAAGAGCATGACAATGAGTATGTTTACATTATTTACAATAATCCGATTTTAATACGATTAAGATTTAATCTGATTAAGAGTCTACCATGTAAACAGCGATTTTTGATGACCTCAATCCCAATAAAGTCATAATCGAACTAAACAGAATATAATTAAGGCATGTGGAGTATGCCTATTTTAGTCGCATTATTGAAGTGCAGAACAGACATGTAAATACCTTAATCAACCTATCACTGTCATGTAGGACTTTTTGCCGCAATTCGCGACAGGATATTCCATACACTCATGCCTGTATTCTCTGCACCTACCGAGTCATTAAAGGAGCACAGACACACACATCGCAAAATTCGGAGGTTTTGTTTTCTTTCCATTCAGCATGCGATATCAAATTCTATTAAAACACCAGTCCTTACTTCATACTCACATCCAATACCTCAGTTTGTCGTGGGGGCATACATGAAATGTTCCTGAATGAAAGTGAAACTGCCAAACTGCAGTTAAAGTCGAAACATTTTAAATTAAACATTCGAAATTACATGAAACTCCAGAGGAAACGTGGATAGCGAGATGACGCAGTGACGTTAATCAATCTATGTGCTATAACATATAAAACGGGATCATGAACAGAACATTCAAAAAGTAACTCATGTAAACACCTTAATCATATTATTGTCTTATTCAGATTAAGGCAAATAATTTGATTAATGATGTTCATGTAAACGTAGTCAGTGTTTAGATGCAAGAGATGTTTACAATGCCAATTGCAATAAAGAACATTTATAAATTATCTAGGCACAATCCACTCGTATAGTTTTTTAAAACATATTTGTGAAATAGTGGGAGCATATTTGTGAAATAGTAGTAATAGAAGTATTTATATGTTTCCATGCAATCTGCTTTTATCCCAATGAGAGTTATATTTACATCAGGTTGGCCACAATTTTTTTTTACTATAATTCTACAGCGTTGTTTACATGCTGAATAATATCATTTAACAACTTGTAGTTTCTATAGGCTTAAGATTTGAGTTTGGTGATTAATGCATGTCATCGTGCATAATATAGTACCCTGTTTTTACTATACGGTAAAGTGTAACAATGACACTAAAATGACACAAAACTATAACTATATAATATACATATAATTTGAAGGCTTTCGTATGATGCCAACTCAAAGTTCTTAGGTTAGGCAGCAATGCTTTATCCAACTTTCAGTGATAAAAATTAATGACACTTATCCCTTAATGCATTGCAATGCAGTGCAAAATGAATATTTACATGAGTAGTTCAGATGTAGCAATACCCCTCCTGCTTTTAATAAGTAATATTTGGAAAATTAATGAGAGTGTAGTTGGTTATGAGAGTGATATATGATGCTGTCGTTGATGAGGCGTACTGAATATTTAAATCAAACTAATGCAGTAGTTTAACTCAAGTGCTGCTTATTTATGATTAAAGAAAAAAAAGAGTGAAACAGATACATTTTTCATACTTGTCAAACCTGACTTGAACTGCAAAGCTGTGTTTTAAGTGTAATTTGTCAATTCAGGTCCATTGTAAATGTGTCACTGCAAAACGTAACGGTTACTAAAGTAACCCTCGTTCCCCGAGGGGGGGAACGGAAATGCTATGTGGAAACTTCCACTATGGGGATTTCGTCAGAAAGCCAATCACTCTGAAGAGTAATTAAACGGGCCAATGAAATGCCAATGAGTTGGCGGTGTCAGCGTGCACAGCTGGCAGCAATCATAATCAGCTTGTGAATAAGAATGCTCGCTGTGCCACACAACCACACCTTTTCTAGCTGAAGAAGCCGAACTACAGCTGTCAGCTAAGGCGCAATCCCTGTGGCGAAGGAACATAGCATTTCCGTTCCCCCCCTCGGGGAACGAGGGTTACTTTAGTAACCGTTACGTTCCCCAGCGGGAGGGGAACTACAATGCTATGTGGAAACTTCCACTATGGGGAAATCTATGGAAAACGCCACAGTGATTGAACCTTACCACGTCGCTGGTGAGAGGTTTGCCAGGCTCCAGCGTGAGCGCACCATCATCACCAGAGACGCAGCCCACCAACGTGCCCCCTGGCCCTAACTTACCTTACTTACCTGTGAAGCACTTTAAGGCTTATTTATATTTTTTGGGGAGTCGTAAAAAATACACCTAGTTAAGATTCTAGGAATTTAAAATTACGACAGTACGTTGGGAAGCGTGCAGTCCCGATAGGGAGGACGCTGCGGAGGCCACCTGCTGCCCAATGGGGAGACCTGGTGGCAGGAAGACATATGGACTAACCCTGAAAGGGGGAGAACACATATGAAGGATGGATAGCGGGGAGGGAAGACACGGGCCCGCCTGAGAGGGGGGAACTACACCGTGGCTGAGTGAAGCATATGGGATCGCCAGAGGGGATCGCGCATAGCAGGCACCTATACCCAGAACGCGGGCTGACCAAGTGGGCATGCCAACTACGCAATGGGCCAGGCACCTGACTCCTCCGCTGAGTCAGATGCTGGGGGCCTCGGAGGAACTCTGTAGGGTTCGCCAATGGGGAACTCAACTGAACAGAGTGAAAAAAGCGCACGTATCTCTGTGTTAGAGAGAAAGGCGCAGCAAGCGTGTTACAACACCAACCCAGTTTCCTCATTCACCGGAGTTAACTAGCACACGTGAGGAAACCGGTACCACTCGAAGATTATAAAATCTCGCAAATGTATTAGATGTCGCCCAGCCCGCAGCTCTACAGATGTCTGTTAAAGAGGCGCCGCGTGCTAACGCCCAAGAGGAAGCGACGCTCCTAGTGGAGTGCGCTCTCACCCCCGGGGGACATGGCTCGCCCTGGCACTGATAAGCGAGGGAGATGGCATCCACTATCCAGTGGGCCAACCTCTGTTTGGATACGGCACTTCCCTTCTGCCGACCACCGTAACAGACAAAGAGCTGCTCAGAGGATCTAAAGCTCTGAGTGCGGTCCACATAAAGTCGCAAAGCGCGAACGGGACACAGCAAGGAAAGGGCTGGGTCTGCCTCCTCCGTGGGCAGCGCCTGCAGGCTCACTACCTGGTCTCTAAAGGGAGTGGTAGGAACCTTGGGCACGTAACCAGGCCGGGGTCTCAGGATCACGTGAGAGTAGTCTGGCCCGAATTCCAGGCACGAGTCACTGACCGAAAACGCCTCCAGATCCCCGACCCTCTTGATCGATGCCAACGCAACCAGCAGAGCTGTCTTTAAGGACAGAAATCTCAAGGATACTGAGTCGAGTGGTTCGAACGGATCTCCGCGTAGGCTAGTGAGCACTACAGAGAGATCCCAAGAGGGCATGAGAGGGGGGCGGGAAGGATTTATACGCCTCGCACCTCTGAGGAACTGGATGATGAGGTTATGCCTTCCCACCGTGCCGCCATCCACCGCGTCATGATGAGCGGAAATGGCGGCAACGTAAACCTTCAGTGTGGAGGGTGACAGCCTCCGCTCCAATCTATCCTGAAGAAAAGAAAGCACAACACTTATCTGGCAAGTCCGGGGGTCTTCTCGGAGAGAAGCACACCACTCAGTGAATAGACTCCACTTCAGGGCGTAGGCATGCCTCGTAGAGGGTGCTCTAGCCTGAGTGATGGTGTTAACCACCGCAGCCGGTAGGTCACCTAAGTCTGCCGCGCTCCGTCTATGGACCACACGTGGAGGTTCCAGAGATCTGGACGCGGGTGCCAAATGGTGCCCTGTCCCTGAGAAAGAAGGTCCTTCCTCAAAGGGATCCGCCAGGGAGTGGCCGTCGCGAGGAGAGAGAGTTCTGAAATCCAGGTCCGGTTGGGCCAGAGGGGCGCAACTAGCAAGACCTGCTCCTCGTCCTCCCTGACCTTGCACAATAATTGTGCGAGTAGGCTCACTGGGGGGAACGCATATTTGCGCATGCTCCGAGGCCAGCTGTGAGCCAGTGCGTCCGTACCGAGGGAGGCCTCGGTTAGGGAATAAAACCACTGGCAATGAGTGCTCTCGGAGGAAGCAAACAGGTCGACCTGGGCTTCTCCGAAGTGCGCCCATATCAGCTGGACAGACTCGGGGTGGAGTCGCCATTCTCCCTGGCGTGGAAGCTGCCGTGAGAGCGCATCGGCTGCACGGTTGAGCTCGCCGGGGATGTGAATGGCACGCAACGATTTCAGTCGCGTATGACTCCAGAGGAGCAGACGGCGAGCGAGCTGAGACATGCGGCGAGAGCGAATACCCCCCATGCGGTTGATATACGCTACCGCCGCCGTGCTGTCCGTCCTGACCAGCACGTGTTTCCCCTCTAGCACCGGCAAAAAACGGGGCAGAGCGAGATACACTGCCAACAGCTCCAGGCAATTGATATGCCAATGCAACCGGGCTCCTTTCCATGGACCCGCAGCTGCATGCCCGCAACACATGGCTCCCCAGCCCGTACTGGAAGCATCTGTCGACACGACAACATGCCTGGACACTTGTTCTAGAGGCACCCCAGCCTGTAGAAACAGAGGGTCCGTCCAAGGGCTGAAGGTGCGGCGACACAGCGGAGTGATTGTCACCCGGTGCGTGCCCGCTCGCCATGCGCGTCTGGGGACCCGATCGTGAAGCCAATGCTGAAGTGGTCTCATATGGAGCAATCCGAGCGGCGTGACAGCGGCTGCAGATGCCATATGCCCCAGGAGCCTCTGAAAGAATTTCAGTGGGACCACAGTTTTCCTGTCGAACTCTTTCAGACAGGTCAGCATCAGCTCGGCGCGCTCTCGGGAGAGGCGCGCCGTCATGGTGATCGAATCCAGCTCCAACCCGAGAAAAGAGATGCTCTGCACAGGGGCGAGCTTGCTCTTTTCTCGGTTGACCCGAAACCCCAATAGGTCGAGGTGCCGGAGCACCCTGTCCCTGTGCGTAATCAATTGATCCCGCGAGTGAGCTAAAATCAGCCAGTCGTCGAGATAATTGAGCACGCGGATGCCCGCGAGCCGAAGAGGCGCCAGGGCACCCTCCGTGAGTTTGGTGAAAACCCGCGGAGACAGAGAGAGCCCGAAGGGGAGGACTTTGTATTGCCATGCCTGACCCTCGAACGCAAACCGCAGAAACTGCCGGTGGCGTGGAAGAATAGAGACATGAAAATACGCGTCCTTCAGGTCTATTGCTGCAAACCAATCCTGAGGACGGACGCACCGAAGGATGCGCCTCTGCGTGAGCATTCTGAACGGCAGCCTGTGAAGGCAGCGGTTCAAAACGCGCAGATCTAGGATTGGCCGTGACCCACCGCTCTTTTTGGGTACGATGAAGTAGGGGCTGTAAAACCCGCTCCTCATCTCGGCTGGAGGGACCGGCTCGATTGCATCCTTCGCCAGGAGGACAGCAATCTCCTCGCGCAAGACAGGGGCGGACCCGGGGCTGACACTGGTGAAATACACGCCCGTGAACTTGGGAGGCCGTTTGGCGAACTGAATCGCATAGCCGAGTCTGATCGTACGAATGAGCCACCGCGACGGGCTGGGCAGCGCTAACCAGGCTGACAGAGCTCGCGCTAGTGACATCATCGGCACGATCGTTGACATACCAGCGGTGGGGCAGCGCGGAATGGGAGAGCTCACCCCGGGAGCCATAGGGTCCCGAGGAAGAGCAGGAGGCAAGAGATTCACACTCACCTTCGTCCCAGAGTCCGGAAGGGGGGGCTGGAGTGCAAGAGAAGGGAGCCCGTCCTCTAACACACTCAGAGCCCGTGGCGAGATGCACCGATCCTGCGAGCTGGAAGGCATAGCGTCCCAGACTGGCAGTGTTCGGGCTGTCACATCCAGAGAAGGGGGAAAATGCTCTTTTATTGAAAATTTTGCGGCCGCCGGCCGTGAGGCTAGCAGCCTGGTGTTGAAAAACACCGTTTGATGTTGGTTCGCTCGGCCCTCCACCGAGGAAAGAGCAAGTCCCCTCTTCTCCGGATGGCCCGTCTCAGGGTCGCTTCGCAGTCCGTTTACCGGACTTAACGGCGCCCTGGGGCGGGGGCGCTGAACGCCTGCGAGGTGCTCGACGCTGCCGTTTAGCCGGTGGAGCGGGCAGAGGCAGTGGAGCAGGTCTTGATGCCGCAGGCGGGCGCCCTCGGCGAGGAGCAGCCGAGGTGGATGGTTCGGCGGGAGGAGCGGTTTTACGAGCCCGCCGATAGATGACCTCACCCATCGCACTCGACTGCTCTTTCACCGCTGTGAATTCCTGGGTGAACTCACCAACGGTGTCGCCGAACAGGCCAGCCTGGGATATGGGTGCGTTAAGAAAGCGAACCTTGTCAACGTCACGCATATCTGCCAGGTTTAGCCAGAGGTGGCGCTCCTGGACCACTAGTGTGGCCATCGTCCTTCCCAGGGCACGCGCAGCCGACTTGGTGGTACGCAGAGCATAGTCGGTTGCGGTGCGGAGCTCGTGCATCAAGCCTGGGTCGGAACCACCCTCGTGCAGCTGGGCCAACGCCTGCGCTTGGTAGCGCTGATACGTTGCCATAGCATGCAAGGCGGAAGCAGCCTGGCCCGCAGCAGTGTAAGCTCTGCTCCCGAGGGACGCAGATAACTTACATGCTTTGGACGGAAGACGAGGCTGACCACGCCAGGAAGAGACACCACGCGGGCAAAGATTGACCGCAATGGCGCGCTCCACCTGGGGAATCGCCTCGTACCCCCTGGCTGCTCCACCGTCAAGGGTGGTGAGAGAGGAAGCGCACGCAGATCGGGCAGAGAAAGGTGCCCTCCAAGACTGCGTGAGCTCACTGTGCACTTCCGGGAAGAAGGGGACGGGAGGCTTAGAAGGCTTGGCCCTCCTCTTAGCCTCCACGTAGCACCCATCTAGTCGGTCCGGCCGCGGGGCTGGGGGATAAACCATCTCCAGACCCACCGCCGAAGCAGCCCGGGAAAGCACGGCCAACATATCTGCTTCTAGATCCGGCGCCTCGCTCACTACCCCGGAGGGAGGGAGCGGGTCCGGATCCTCGTCAGAATATGACAGCCCACCCTCCGATGCCGCGATGGACATCTGATCCTCGGTGTCATCGAGTGAGAGGGCGACCATCCGAGAGGATGGAGCGCTTCTCTCACTTGAAGCTTGGATGGAGCGCGCTGAGGAGCGGGAGGTCCGCGAGCCCGAGGGCGGCGGATTGACTCCCACTGTAACCCTCAGATCTGCCCGAGTGCCAACCGACTTGCGGGGGACAGCAGGGGTGGTTCGCTCTTTTGCAAGAGCGAGCCGCGATCTTAGCTGCGCCACAGACATGCCATCGCAGTGATGGCATGAACTGCCCGCGAGCACTGAATTAACATGCTGGACCCCCAGACATGCAACGCAGTGCTCGTGCCCATCATCCGGGGACAGGAAACCACCGCATCCAGAAACGCACGGTCGGAACGACATCTTTAAAAAGACGCGCTGCTCGACCGTGTTGCTCTTTTAGGGAAATTTGCTCTTTACTATACAAACCGCTCTTGTAGAACCGGACCAGAGAAACGCCCAGGGACGGGAGAATGAACCCAGCTCGACCGCCGCTGCCTGCGTTGTAGCTCGCTCTGGGACCGGGAGAAACAGCTCGTTCTGAAGCCACTCTTTCTCTCTCTCTCTCTCTCGTGGAGATCTTTAAGCGATACTCTCAGTTGCGTGAGGCTTCTGAAAGCGAAAAGGTGTGGTTGTGTGGCACAGCGAGCATTCTTATTCACAAGCTGATTATGATTGCTGCCAGCTGTGCACGCTGACACCGCCAACTCATTGGCATTTCATTGGCCCGTTTAATTACTCTTCAGAGTGATTGGCTTTCTGACGAAATCCCCATAGTGGAAGTTTCCACATAGCATTGTAGTTCCCCTCCCGCTGGGGAACTGGCTTTCAATCAATTTCCAAGATACCTTGAACATGATTCCTGAATTTTTCATGCACAGTGCATTTATTCATTTAGCAAACACTTTTATCTAAAGTGACTTACAGGTGAGGATAAAAGAAGAAGCAGCAATAGAGAAATGTTATGACAGGTCTAAGTATGTTTCTAATCACACCGGTTTGGTTGTGTGCATGTCACATGCATGCATGGCTTAAAATCCTTACAAATAAATTTCCTGGCAGCCCTTTTTTATTTGATTCAATACCTAATGTGTGCAGTTTATCTTCAATAACAGGATGTCTTGAAACTATTTACTTTTATTATAATTAATGTTAATTAATTAATTAATATTTTTCTCATGTTTCTCTTTTCAGCTGCCATTGCCATTAGCTTCTCAGTTGCATATAATTTGAAACATTTCTTGGTTCAATCTAGGTAGTTATGATTTGCAAAGGTGATTTTAGATTAATCAAGTTTATTGTATACTCTATAGTCCAATCTGTACTTAATCTGTGTTTCAGAAAGCAAATTTAAAGCCATGATTAACTAAGGTCTACTCCTGGTTTAATTTCAACTCTATCTGGGAAATGTTCCCTATATGCAACATTTTTTATTTGACTCCTCATTGATTGAGATCATCTGAAAGAAGGAGCTTGCATTGTAAGCAGTGTGCCCTGATCTTTCACAGTTATGGCCATTTTAATATTTTAAATATGTTACATCATCTGTGCCTCCAGGGAAGTTTGCTAAGAGCCACTGGGTAAGAAACACTGATCTAATTCATTCAAAACACCATTCTGTATTTGCAGAAAATATCAGCCCTGTTCTGATCATAAGAGATGATTTACATCCACCAAAACAACTTGTCAATGTCTGTCTGCAATTGAAATGTTGCTCAGGGGATTTGAAAACAGGGGGAGGAGATGTTTTATTGCTTACAGAGGGAGACATCCATTATTTACATTATATTAAAATGCAATCTGTGTGTCTATGTTGAATGTTATTAAATGCATATTAATGTAAAGAGTAAATAAGTTCAAACGATTACACTAAGCAGTCTTTTCAAAAGATGCTCTAAAAGAAATGTCTTCATTTCTGTCCCAAAGCTTAATGAGCCATCTACCTAGACAGCATTATTAAGACATTTAGTTTAATTAATTCCTGTCTAGTTATAGATATTTTACTCGATATTTCCATACAAACTGTATTCTAATACTTAAAAGAGTATAACATTGCTAGTTCAGCAACATGCTAATGCCAAAACCCAGTTGGAATTGCAAAATAACTACTTGCTATTATTAGCGCAATGGGTGCCAAAAGCAAGATCTCATCACCAGATATCCTGAAGACCATCAAATGTGAGCTGGATTTAAAAATGCCATTAAACAAGCTCTTGACACGCCTTCTAAGTGGTTACTGCTTGTCCTTAAGGGTCCCTTTCCATTCCTCTGCTTTTTTCCACATGTGAGAATCAATGAAATGCTTTGGCTTTGAAAAAGAACTGATTGAAGAAGGACGTCAGCTGTGCTTCATCAGCCAGTGGCTTTAGACTGGACGTATAAAGACCTGATGGATGCTTTCCTCACCGCTGGAGGCTTTTGACCATCAGTTGTAGGTGCTGTAAGTAGGCGTTTTAGGCAAGCTTCATATTACTTGTCATTTATTTATAGGCTGAAGCTGAGTTTCAAATATTTCTTAACACATCTTTGGCTTTGTTCACACTGCACAGAGAAATAATTCTCAAAATTTTCAAAATCCTCATAATCAACTGTCCTGATTTATCACTAGATCTACAGAGGCAGTCTATTTGTCTGTTTATAAATTTAGCAATTTAATAATGTTGTTAAAATAAAACCCATATTAGTACCCTGACCTTTATAATTGTGTGTATATTTTATTCTAACATTAGCATTTTATTAAAAACAAATAACAAAAAAGTATTTCTACATTTAATGGCCATAACTGTCATATTGAACATAAATTTCAGTGTCTGCAGCGCGCCTACCTACTTTCTGCTAACAAAATTATAACTTTCTTTTTGGTAAACAAAAATTTTACTTTCATATCTTTCTTGACAAATACAACAGATGTATTTACATCAGACAAAGAAAGTAGGAGAGAGCAGGGATGAAAGTAGCATTTTTCATCAAAACCTAATTTTAAAAGATAATGTTTTTAGCAGAAATAAATTTTTGCTGTGGTTACTAACTCACAAGAGTGGTCTATTAAAATAAGCTGTTATTTTGTATCAATGTAGAACAACTGCAATACAACAATAAACAAAAGTTGCACATTGTAACTTTTGACCCCATCAGCAGGGATGAAAGTAACACAACAATATTTGCTAGATTTACTGGCTTAATCTTGTTTATCTGACCATGAGCTTGTAAATGTTAACTCCAAACATATTTTGTCCTTTATTTTTGCAAAAAAATATTAAACTGCATTTTCATTTTAAATTTCAGTTCCATCAAATGTTTCAAAAGCAATCCACCAATACAAAATATTAAAATGTTAAATTATTTTTGAATATTTTTATATTATTATTGGTAATATGCATTAACTTTTTGAAACATCTGAATTCAAACATTGCAAACTCTAATGTGGAAGCGAAAAATAGGGTATGACTATTAGCAGTGGGGCATAAATAACAGTGTTACATTCGTCCACACAGGAATTTACTTTTAAACTGAAAAACATTTCAAACTTAAGGATGTGTTATTGCACTAAATAACCTGTTGATTAATCATTAGTGTGACACATGAAAAGAGAAACACAACATGAAAAAAGAACCGCTACAATAATTTACTTTTTGCACTTAAAAACTGAAATTTGGAGCTAACTGCGAGGCATGGTCCTGAAATCAAGTGATATTTGGCAGCTCCATCAAGGGTTGCATGCTGAATGTGCTGTTATAGCCTGGAAATCAAATGTTGTCAGGGCTTCGAGAAAATCGCTTTGTTACTTTCGTCCCCGCTCTCCCCTACACAGATTGTACTGCATCAAATTTGGTTGCATATTTCTTAATCTGTGTGAGTCAGTCAACTGCAGTGCTAAACGAATGGACACATCTGATCATGGCTTTGAACACATAAGATAAGTCAGAGATATTTTAAACATTCTGCCTGAAACTGCTGACTCATTTACTAAAGAGTAAATGTCACATAGTTTGACAAATAATAAGGAAAATGTTCAGACACAGCTTCAAAGAATATCACAATAATGTATTACATGTTGAATTGAAAAGTAGGCTAGAAAAAAAATAATAATTATGGTTTGTAAACATTAAACAATACATTACATTAATCTAATTAGCCAGGATATGTCAGGATATGGCTATGATATTCAAATAGCCAGAGTTTTATAATTAATTGAGAACTATTAAATAAAACCGATGTAACAATAATCATACTGAATGTGGCATTAAAGGGATAGTTCACCCAAAACAGAAAATTCTGTCATAATTTACTCACCCTTTACTTGTTTCAAACCAATATAGGTTTCTTTCTTCTGCTGAATATAAAAACATATTTTAAAGAAAGCTGGATACCTGTAACCATTGATTTCCATAGTTTACAGCTTTCTTCAAACTATCTTATTTTGTGTTCAACAAACTCGTAAAGATTTGGAACCACTTGAGGGTGTAAATAATGAGTAAAAGTTCATTTTTGGGTGAACTATCCCTTTGACAGCCTGAAGCAATCTGCTAAAATGGATATTGGAAAGTTCAAATCAATCCATCATTACAGACCACACACTGGCTCACATCATGGGTGTTCTTGAAAATGATGAATATGATTCCATGAACAGGTTCTTTAAGCTATTTAAACTTATTTACTGTTGTTAGCCTGTGTTAAACTCATTTCAGGGGCTTTCGTTTCAGAATTATTCAGCTGGAACCTGTTTAGAGAAATTGCAATGATAAATGTGAACACTGTGCCTGCACAAGAAAATCCATGAGGAGATTGACAGTTGACATTAGCAAGAGATGTTGACTTGCTGTTTCTGATAATAGATGAGGATGTTTAAGGTTTTTTCTTCACCAGTGATAAATGAAGAATCTCTTGAGCTCTTCCTAGCTAGTGGTGAGGTGAAAGGAAAGCTTATGTACAATATGCATATTACAAATTAAGAATGGTAGTTTAAAGTACAGCTACAAGCTGAGTTGTACAAAAGAAAAAGTAGTCTGAGGAGGAAGTGGAGGAGAATGAATTTCAATTTAAACCTTTTGAGGTTAAAAATATAGATTTTTTGATCGCAGCATTCATTCATAAATATCTACATTACATACTGTACATACATACAGTACATATTAGGGATAGAACAGTTTTTAATTCAATATGTTCTTGTGCTGTAACATACTCAACCCAGGCTCATTCTGAAAACGTACCCCTATTTACATTTCTGGAGAGAGCGAAATATGTCCAAGACGTACGTTTTTTTTGCAGCTTTTGTTTTCGCGAATGCACCAGAGGCCGTTGTTTGTTGACCCCTATTTACATTTCTGGAGAGAGCGAAATACGTCCAAGAGGTAAGTTTTTTTTGCAGTTTTTGTTTTCGCGAATCCACCAGAGCTGTTTGTTGAGTTGAGATCTCAAATTTCTCTTGCGAGTGCCATTCGCGCCTGCTCTTCTCGTGTAAATCCACCAGAGGCTGCTGTCGACTGGCTGACTGATCGACCGACTAACCCACCCTCCTCCTTTCCTAAACCCAACCGATAGTGTTTTAAAAAGCACAGATTGGCCCGCCCACCCACTTCCCTAAAGCCAACCGACAGTGTTTTTAAAAGTAATCCAGAAAAAGAAAAGCCCTCGCGGCAGCCTGATTTTTACACGTTCTCACCCTGTTCTTTACTTGTTTATTTTATTTTTTGGCTTTTGTTTTTGTCTTTCTGGAACCGTTCCTCACCGGACTTAAACCCTGTCGTCGGGGTCAACTCCACTCCACGTCACAAGTCCACCGACAAGCCTGGACAAACTGGTAACACCGGAAAAGCCGCCCATATGGAGGTAAGCGGTGAGTTGGTAAGCGCGAAAAGGAACGGCATCATACCACACCGTATCATTCATTTTAAAGACGAAATGCAGCCATACATACCTCAGGCTACATGATTCACAATCTCCAGAAATGTATATAGGGCTATGTTTTCAAAATGAGCCTATGTTGCAACATACTGGTGGAATAAAATAAGAATGTAAAATCTACCCATACAGTATACCCATATTTAACAATCGGCTAAGTATGAGTCTAAAGTGAAAGTACAAGTACGATTTTTTTTCTTTTTTTTTAAATGAAAGCTGCCAAAATTAATGCTCTGTCGTCATTACCATTTATCAACAACAAGGTATTCAGTTAAACCTTAAAACTGAAATAAGATTGCATGGCCTTGAGAATAACTTGAGAATAACTAAAGAGGCGACTGCACTGAAAAAAAAATGACTCAAAGATGATTCCTTGGATTTACTAAATCTTTTTAAGTTAAGTGGCTGTACAAATTTATTTGGGCTGATTTTAAACCAACAAATTAAGCTGAACATTACCAAATTTAATTTGTTTGTTTAAATTCAACACATATAATTCAAATTAAATTCAACAGACATAATTTTTTTCTGTGTAAATGGTAAATTTTAAGGCTATGAATTTTATGTTAATGTGTAGCTTTTCTAAATGGTATTTAAGTGTTACAATAGGGGATTTTATTTACATTTTGTTTTACAATTTAAACCTAATCAAACTGAAAACCGTGACCACAGAACTGTGATACAAACTGAACTGAAAATTCTGTGAACCATCCCACCCTTAGTACATATATAATGTAAACAGGTTACAAACCTTTTCTTGGAAGATTTTTAGTCAAAATGGCTTTCTAGAGGTGCTGTAAAATAGTGTAATTTTAACAGTAACTATAAATATCTAAAATGTAATAGATCTTATGTAACATGCGGCATGGGATATTGTAGTAAAATACTGTTAACATTTATTGTCAGAAAATATTACAATGAAAAACAAACATACGATTGAACGAACTAAGAAATAAATAAATAAAATGAAAGGACCTTCATTTTGTTGCACAATTTGCATGACCTGTATTACATAGCAAGTTTAACTGGATGCTTAATGCCAATATTTATTATCAGTTTCGTTTCTGCTAAACACACTGATTCTAAACACTTTTCTACAAGTGCAGGAAATGTTCACAAAATGCAGTCAACTTTCCTCATGAATAATCATAATGATACAGTCATAGTTATAGCCAACTACAATTTACTACCACCATGACCCCTTTATCGACATGACCCCAACTGAGACATTTCAAATGGGGTGAACAAAATGTTGTCCCTCTGTTAATGGCATCATTATGGTGGTGGTCCTACATGTACATGACTTAAATGAGGCATATGTGAACACAAAATGTAGTGGTTGTTACTAACGGTGATACTTTTTTCAGTAATGAGTAATCAATTGAATTACTGTTTACCCCGTTACAAAGCTGTTACCGTTACTGACAATAAAATGTGCGTTACTATAATTGAGAACACTGAATTGGTTTTCATGCGAGCAGTGTCTCTCTCAGCCATAGGACCTCTCTTTCTCTGGGGTTTGAGTGTGTGGGTGCGTGCGTGTGCGCACATGTGTGTGTGTGTGTGTTTGGGGCTGGGGCGGAACACATAACCAACCAGCATTGATGATTGGTGTACGTGAACGTGAATGTGGTGTAACTGAGAATGTGATGATTGGCTTAGATAGAGTACATTTCCATTGTTTGCCAATCAGAGGCAGAGTAGGGCGGGTGTTCACACGAGCACACGCACAATCAGTGCGTCACACCAATGACCAGGAGTCAGAACAATAGCAAATCCAACAAGTTCAAAGGTAGCGTTTGCAAACTGGAAATATAAGAACTACTTTTCTCTCGTTGAGGTGAAAGGCAAGAACGTTAATATATCATGCAACTTATGCCCAGGAAAAAAAAGAGTCTCTCTGCATCGTCGGTGTAATTCTAATCTAATAAAGCACCTCACGTCGCCACAGGCCGCCACAAAATTAGTGGCTACATAGGTGATAACGTGAGCTCTGCTGCCAAAGTAGGAGATGAAGCCATGTCAAGCCAAATAAAACTTAATTTTTCTCAACCGAAAACACTTATTACTTACTTATTACAGAATTAAACAAAATAATATCTAGATATATAGTTGAGGGCATGCTGCCGTTGTCTCTCACATTGTCCCACAACAATATTAAAATAGTGTAGATTAGTGTACAGTTTTATATTTATTTTATAGTCATTTGACAAATTATATTTTTTTAAAGAAACGCAATAGTTTAACGCAAAAGTTACTTTCCCTGGTAATTAGTTACTTTTATAATTATGTAACTCAGTTACTATTTGTGAGAAGTAACTAGTAACTATAACTAATGACTTTTTTAAAGGAACGTGCCCAACACGTTAAGTTGTTTTTATAAGTATATAGCCAACATCTAATGGTTAAAATTAAATCATTCTATTTATGACAATTCTATTTATAATTAAATAACAATTCTATAGACAATAACTATTTTTATTTCATTCATTCATTCATTTTCTTTTCGGCTTAGTCCCTTTATTAATCCGGGGTCGCCACAGCGGGATGAACTGCCAACTTATCCAGCATATGTTTTACGCAGCGGATGCCCTTCCAGCTGCAACCCATCACTGGGAAACATTCATACACACTCAATCACACACATACACTACGGACAATTTTAGCTTACCCAATTTACCTATACCGCATGTCTTTGGACTTGTGGGGGAAGCCGGAGCACCCGGAGGAAACCCACGCGAACACGGGGAGAACATGCAAACTCCACACAGAAATGCCAACTGACCCAGCCGAGGCTCGAACCAGCGACCTTCTTGCTGTGAGGCGAACGTGCTACCCACTGCGCCACCGCGTCGCCACTATTTTTATTTATTTATTTATTTATTTATTTATTTATTTATTTATTTATTTGTTGATTGATTGATTGATTATTATTATTATTATTATTTTTATTTTTTTTCCACAAAGATAATGTTAGTCTTGTTTTGAATTTAAACTGACAGTCACCGAAAGGACACAATTTGGATCGAAGCCTAAAACGGGCAAATAGTTATAAACAAGTGGGGTATTTTGAGCTAAAACTTCACATACACACTCTATGGACATCAGAGACTCATTTACATTGTGTAAAAAGGTGCATAATAGGTCCCCTTTAAACAATCTAATTCAATAAACCACACACAGGCACACATTTATGAAGGACTGTAGTTCTAAAGCTGACCGTTTGGCCACCGAATTGGTCTACATTTCTTTAGTCCTTCATTTTTTCTTTAGCTCCCTCAAATCCTCAGATGGAAGGTGAGATGGCCGGTGCCACAAGACAGCATCATCTAATTAGCTACTATTTGAGCGCTGACATTTCTGCCCGCTGGTGGGATAAAGTGGATGAGTCAGAAATCTACACTGCTTGGAGGGAAGCAGAGAGATAGGAAATGGAGTTTACCCAACTGGGAAAGACATCAGAAGCAGCCATTTTAATATCAGCAGTGGAGCTAGTTGTCAGGGATGTAATATTTACCCTTGTGCGGGTGTGTGACATTAGCACCTCAGTACCTGACTAGAAGTGAGTGTTGCAACAGTAGGACCAGGGAGAAAAAAACACACTTAATCATTTTAATTGGATCGCTAGGCAGTACAAAACGGATTACATTAACATGTTACTGCTGTTGTGGCTATTTCAACTCCAGGCATCACTATTTGGGTCTGTCTGGAATGCATGCATGGAAGATCATTAGAACTGCAGGTGCAAAAATAAAAACAGGCTTAAATGGATTTGAAAAAACCTTTAGTATAAACTTTAGCACTGCTATAGACTTGACTGATTCTTCAAATTAAGCAGCTTGCTAAGTAGAGCTGTGCTTTGTGTTATTTTCAACAAAATGAAGCTGGCACACAAATTGAAAATAAACTCCTTTGTGAAAAAATAAATGTAAGCACATTAACATGCTTGTATATTTCTGTATTTTTTAAATAGTTCCTTTCATATAATTTGTACAAAGTTTTAAAGATCAAAGCACAATACAAAAAAAAAAAAAAGATAAAAGATAATACTAAAAAATATTTTAAATGAGTTATTAGCGAGACCGACGCAGTGGCTCAGTGGTTAGCACTGTCGCCTCACAGCAAGAAGGTCGCTGGTTCGGTCATGCTGGCAAAGGGGGTGGAGCAACAAATTTCATACTCAGAATTTAGCTCAAATGGACAAAACAAATGCAGCCATTACCGTCCTATAGTGTGTCCAAAGTTGAAATTCAGATTTGATAAATGGTCTATTTCTGACAAACTTCTTACCAATCACAGCAGACTTGGCCATCTGACCAACCAGAGGAAGGCTCTCAGAAAGGAGGGGTTTATAAAGAAAAAAATCTTCTAATGCATCATTTGAGACTCTTTGAGAAATGAGGTGATGTGAAACGCATATTATGAGAAAATGAAAGTGCTTTCTGACCTTGGATGGATCAAAGCCAGTTTTACAAGACCTCCAAACCAAAATTAGGGAAACAAACGTGAAATAAAGCAATTGGCAACTTTTTTCGGAAGAACTTAGTACAGAAGTAACATACATTAAAAGCATATACCTCAAATGTTTACCTAAAAAACTCATTATTTACTTACCCTCATATTGTTCTAAGCCCATATGACTTTTGTCAATCTTCATAGCTCAAGATATTTTAATGAAACCTAGGAGATTTCAACCCGTACACTTTCAAAAGTTATGTAAAAATACAACTCCAGTGGTTTAATCGCAATTTTCTAAACTTCAGAAAATGTATAAATACATGCAGGGATTACCAAAATGACACATTTGCAACTGACAGTTTTGATGTTACATAGTAAACATGACACTTTCTATTCAAAGCATTATGTTCAGTTAGAGGTAAGACTGCACACAGAGACACTACTATTTAAGATTTCCTTTTAGCACAATTGTTTTTAATTTATATCATCAGGTTACATTCTTCACTCCTGATATAATTACGAGATCACACACCAAGGAAATTACGAGGCTTTGTTTACCGAATACTCTGCAGAGTTTAAACAATGTAAAAATCTAACATTAATAGATAGACAGCTTCCTCTGAGAGCATTCGAGTATAATCTGTACAACAACTCTGTCCAAATCAATCTTTCTGACACCCAAGCAGGCAAAACAAATGGCACCTTTCTCGCAAGCTCTGCCAAACTTGAATTAGCCCATTACGTGCTTAATATTCGTTAACCAACTTGTCATATTAGCATCCACGTACACTTGTAGATTGGTGCGTTAATGGTTTTGGGAAAAGTGCCCTTGAACGTCCATACGATTTCCATCCCCAAAGCTCCCAGCTCATAATAACAGGCAGTCCAAAAAATTATTCCGAAAGAGAGGATTGGTTATGGGTGCAAAACAAGGCTAAGTGAAAGTGACAATATCACCGTTAATCTCATGACTGTGATTATGCGAGCTGGCGCTTAGCTGTAGGTCTGGGATGTTGGCAGCAGTGGTGTCAACATCAGGGGTCACAGTGTGTGTGAATGGTTTTTTTAAGGAGCTATAAAGGCAAGCACATGGTGCACACGTTGGCATTCGACAATAGGGTTTGGATTTGCATTCATTCTGAGGTTTATATTTATCAAGTGTTCTATTCATGACTAGAAGCGGTTTAGTTAAACAATGAAGCTTCTGTACTCTACCTGACTGGCGTACAGTAGGTGCTGGTACAAATCGTTTTGAGGCCAGACAGTGTAATAATTCACTGAAACAAGTGTGAAAAGCTAACATTTCTAATGGGGGGAATTAAAATGACAATGCCAGCAACCACTTTTTTAAACATTTTCGAGTCAATATGAGCTGTTCTTGTTCTGGACAAATCTTGCTGATATAATTGTGGAAGAAGCCTGACAATTTTCCTTATTTGCTCAGGTGTTCTCAGTCTCACAGAGGCAAATCGATTAAAGGTCAGTTCATTCCAGCTATGAATTTCCCATTTAAACAGCACCCCAAAACATGTTAGGTCAACAACAAGTTTGTTTTATAATTTTAAACCCAATGCAAAATATCATGAAATTACATACCATATAAAGATGTTGTTTGAGTAAACCTAATTCCACTGTCATCAAGAGGCACACTGGTGACTGACATTAGAGGTTCCATTGATGTAGAGACATGGATGACCCAGATAGGAGTAAGGTTTAAGTTTTTTTGTGTCTAAGGGGTTTACGCGACAACATTTTCAGCCAAAAATGAGAAATGTTTTGCTACATGTTATTGTACTGAAAAGGCACACATTATTCATAAACATACTATTAATATATTATTATTTTTATTTGTGCTGTCAAAAGATTAACATACAAGTTTATACTTACACACATGGATGTATATATTTTAGAAAATGTCTATTACAAGCCAACTTTTCCTCTGTTTCAGTCAGTTTCTTGAACTTTTTCCCCAACAACCTTTTAAACAAAAACCTTTTGGAACTCTACTGTATAATAGCTCTTTATTGTTTCTCGTTTAACAACCATTAACCATGCAAAACATAAACATTTTCCAGTTCTGCTAGGAATTCTTACTGTGTATAGAAGAATCACTTTTTTTGCCCTCCATCTGAATTTTGCACAGCCGCAATTGCATCATGCGCAAGCATCCTACTGGTGAGATAAACACAAAGTTTTGCTGATTTAAATTGACATGAACAACAGTGACTTCTGGCAATGCGATTTGGGGTTATTCAACAATGCAACATGAGAAAATGATAATATCTCCAGTGAGATACTATTTATAGGCATGAGAGAGATAACTGTAACAGAGAGTGAGTTAACTGTACATGTGAGTGTGTATGTGTGTGTACAGTTAACTCTCTCACAGTATACACAGTACAATATATTCATTAATTAATTCATTTTCTTTTGGCTTAGTCCCTTTATTAATCTGGGGTCGCCACAGCGGAATGAACCGCCAACTTATCCAGCATATGTTTTACACAGTGGATGCCCTTCCAGCCGCAACCCATCACTGGGAAACATCCATACACTCCCATTCACACACATACACTACGGACAATTTAGCTTACCCAATTCACCTATACCACATGTCTTTGGACTTGTGGGGGAAACCGGAGCACCCGGTGGAAACCCACGCGAACACGGGGAGAACATGCAAACTCCACACAGAAATGCCAACTGAACCAGCCAAGGCTCGAACCAGCGACCTTCTTGCTGTGAGGCGATTGTGCTACCCACATATATATATATATATATATATATATATATATATATAT
>CAIGQV010017103.1:1297345-1311141 GCA_903798115.1 Danio jaintianensis | reverse complement strand
ATAGATAGATAGATAGATAGATAGATAGATAGATAGATAGATAGATATCATATTCTTATACTTTAATATCCATAAAAATCAGATGGTCAGACAGTGATTGATCTTTAATATATTGGCGCTAGAGAGTTAACAAGCTTGAAGACTGTATTGTACAACATGAGTTGTTAGAGGTTTACCTTAATAAGTAGTGATTTAGCCATTTAGATAGTGCTTTCAGTTCAAATGAATAGAGACTGCATTTCTTGTGTCACGACTAAGCAACCGATTAGCTTATGACAGCAAAATTTAGATTAAAGATGCATATTTTTAAACTAGCATACACATAAAACACAAACAACACAAAGGATTGTTAGGCTGCATTAATCTGCAGTAAAAATGCAGCAATTTGAACGGCATCTACACTCAATGTTAGACTCTCTCATCTAGAGGTTCACATAATCTTGGATCTTGCCCTTATCTAGACCAGATGGTTGTTATGGTCATTGATGACACAAGAGCACAAGATTGATTCAAGATTGAAAGACCCCAATGATAGACACGTCTCTGTATTGATCCCATCAGCTAGTCTGAACACTCGCCAGGAGACCTACTTGGACTTGCACCATCTCTACGATAGATGCTCATCATTTTTAAGCCCTCTGACGTATTACTGCAGCTCTGCCCCTTTATGTTTGTCTAGAGGAGAACTGGTTGCCCTGGCTGAGTCTGGTTTCTCCAAATGTTTGTTCTCCTCTTCTGCAAATTGGTGGAGTTTTGTTCCTTGACACTGTTGCCTCTGGTTTGCTTGGTTGGGGCTGGTGGAGCTGCTCTTCAGTGAATAGTCTTTCAACAGTGACATTCATATTCATTGTAACTGTATTAAACTGAACCAAACTTCAACAGTGACTTTTTTTATTACATCACCAGCATTCTACCACTTATCTCCTGCCTGCCTCTGGAATGTTTCCACAATCTGAAATGTTGCTATGACTTTTTCTTCTTTTCTTTTCTTCTTTTCTTTTCTTTTCTTTTCTTTTCTTTTCTTTTCTTCTCTCCATTGAGCTGGTTTTACACAATCTACATTGTAAAAGCACTATAGAAGTAAAGATGACTTGACTCAAAACCCTTTTGTCATAGTGATTTGTATACTAATATATTTTTATACATACCTCAAATAACCATTTTTGTATTTATAGCTTATGAAGAATATAAACATACTTGGAACTCCACTTGGCACAGCGTTGATCTTGGGTACCATGATATGTATACAAAAAACAAAAAAACAACATTAAAAAATATTGTCCAAACATGTTAGACATTTCACTCTAAATGTATTGTGCAACATGCATGAAGTAATACGTATTGATTATGGTTTATATTTAATGCAAATTCAACAAAATATGACTGCATTTTCAGATTCTTCTCAACAAACACGTCCATTTAATGTGAGCTAACATTATAAAAAAACAACAGACTCCCATACTGCATATAATTTCCTTATTGTGCTGTTCTATTAAAACAATGCAATTAAAATTAAAAAATCAGCTCCTGAACATGTATGTAGGTGTAGGTGAAAGCACCACTCTTTACTGATTGACAGGCTTTAAGTACTGTACATACAGCATAAACTCACTAAGAATGCTTATCTTAGAATGCATACTGTACATTTATTAATTTCAGTTGCTCAGTTGTTGATTTAAGACCTGTCTGCGCCAAGAACAATAGCCATAAATATACAGTGGCCGTATTGACAACTAAGTGTCCATAGCAATGCACAAGAACAGTTTGTATTTTATGAATGTGCACTTCATTCTTCTGCCACTGTAGATGCTCAAGCTCTTCGAACCTACAGTCTTGGACAAAATTTCCGTGGAAATTGGAAAAGTTGCAGGAAATTGGAAATTGGAAAATAGCAATTTGCATATACTCCTGAAGCAAATACTTATGAAGAGTGATCAGATGAATTGCATAGTCCTTCTTTGCCATAAAAATTAACTTAATCCTGAAAAAAACTTTCCACTGCATTTTATTGCTGTCATTAAAGGACCTGCTGAGATCATTTCAGTAATTGTCTTGTTAACTGAGGTGAGAATGTTGACGAGCACAAGGCTGGAGATCATTATGTCAGGCTGATTGGGTTAGAATGGCAGACTTGACATGTTAAAAGAAGGGTGATGCTTGAAATCATTGTTCTTCCATTGTTAACCATGGTGACCTGCAAAGAAACACGTGCAGCCATCATTGCGTTGCATAAAATGGCTTCACAGACAAGGATATTGTGGCTACTAAGATTGCACCTAAATCAACAATTTATAGGATCATCAAGAACTTCAAGGAAAGAGGTTCAATTCTTGTTAAGAAGGCTTCAGGGCATCCAAGAAAGTCCAGCAAGCGCCAGGATGGTCTCCTAAAGAGGATTCAGCTGCGGGATCAGAGTGCCACCAGTGCAGAGCTTGCTCAGGAATGGCAGCAGGCAGGTGTGAGCGCATCGGCACGCACATTGAGGCGAAGACTTTTGGAAGATGGCCTGGTGTCAAGAAGGGCAGCAAAGAAGCCACTTCTCTCCAAAAAAAAAACATCAGGGACAGATTGATCTTCTGCAAAAAGTATGGCGAATGGAGTGCTGAGGAATGGGGCAAAGTCATATTCTCCGATGAAGCCCCTTTCCGATTGTTTGGGGCATCTGGAAAAAGGCTTGTATAGAGAAGAAAAGGTGAGCCCTACCATCAGTACTGTGTCATGCCAACAGTAAAGCATCCTGAGACCATTCATGTGTGGGGTTGCTTCTCATCCAAGGGAGTGGGCTCACTCACAATTGTGCCCAAAAACACAGCCATGAATAAAGAATGGTACCAAAACACCAACTCCAACAGCAACTTCTTCCAACAATCCAACAACAGTTTGGTGAAGAACAATGCATTTTCCAGCACAATGGAGCACCGTGCCATAAGGCAAAAGTGATATCTAAGTGGCTCGGGGACCAAAACATTGAAATTTTGGGTCCATGGCCTGGAAACTCCCCAGAACTTAATCCCATTGAGAACTTGTGGTCAATCCTCAAGAGGCGGGTGGACAAACAAAAACGTACTAATTCTGACAAACTCCAAGAAGTGATTATGAAAGAAGTTGATTGAGAGCATGCCCAGTCGAATTGCAGAGGTCCTGAAAAAGAAGGGCCAACACTGCAAATACTGACTCTTTGCATAAATGTCATGTAATTGTCGTATGAAGTGCTTGTATTTATATTTCAGTACATCACAGAAACAACTGAAACAAAGATCTAAAAGCAGTTTAGCAGCAAACTCTGTGAAAACTAATATTTGTGTCATTCTCAAAACGTTTGGCCACGACTGTAGATGGACTCTGATCGGATTGGCTGTCATTAAATGTCCCTGATTGGCTGGATTTTAGCATCTACAAGTGATTCTAACAACTGTCGCTATAATTATAGTAGCCTATTACTTCATCCTAGTTGAGAATACTTTAACTCATCCATGAACATGATTTCTGTACAAGTCCTGTATGGGATATAATGAAGAATACAACTCCCACGATTCCACACTCAGTCACAGCATCATTAAACAACAGTATGGCCTTTGTTTGTTGTGAATACACACTCTCTAGTAGCACAAATTGCATAATGTGCCTTTAAGTGTACAAAATGAATAAGTAGTGATCATGAACAGCAGTTTAGATAGTGTTCTCCTTTCAAATGAATAGAAAATTGGACCTTGAAACCATATTCTTTGTATCACGACTAAGTAACTAAGTAAGTTATTGACTTTTTGTTTGTAAAATTTACTTAAGTCGTACATTTAAATATATTACTATTTTTGGATTTATTTTTTATCCAATATTCCTAGTTATCTTTTTTAGTTATCCTGAGTAAACTTTACTTCAAAATGTTAAATAAAATATGGTGATGCACTGCAACTGTTTCTTAATTAAAAACACTGCCAGACATGTTCATTGAGTACTTTAATTTGAATTAAACCTCTCAATAAACAAATTTAAAAAGTCCTTTCAGAGATGATGGGGTCATCTATGTTGGCATCTTCATCTTGTGTAGTACTGCCCAGTACAATGATCTTCGCAACGATTGGCGAAGCAGACTTTAAGCAGGTCTCTTGACATCCTGTCAAATACACAAATAAGTGCAAAGTGTATAAAATACTGTACAGTTAGTTGCAATTTTATCAATCTTATCTCTTGTTTTATGGTATAATAGACTGTATTGATGTTAAGACTTGTGCTCTGTTGCATAAACTGATTAAAGTTTTTAAAAGTTAGCCAAAACTTCGATTTTGGGGGATAAAAATACTAAACATGTCTTTAACACTTAAAGAACCTTACATATCCTAAGTAAAAAGTAATTTAGACATTTTTAATATACCTGGTAGTCTTCAATGAGCTCCTGAGATGATTCTCCCAGGTAGGAAAGCAGGCAGCGGATCACAGCATCTCACTTGACTTCAACTTGCTGATTAAAACAAAAGTAAATTTCTTTGGTCATTAACCTGTAACAGTGTAAATCTCCATCTACATATAACTGCATATCTAATAAGTCAGGAAACAGCTGGAAATTGCATGCGCAATATATACATTTACCTGGTTGAGTGAATGTAGTCCAGTTTTTGCAGGAAGGCTGGCTACAGGGGGGTTGTGGTTATGCTTCTGTTCTCATTATTGATCTAAGATAAATGAAATAAAATGTAACACATTTACGATTTAGTAGTCAAATCAACACTTTTTTGCCCACCACAAACACATATACATGTTGAATACATTAGTATATCTATATAAATGTGTTATCCAACTTACCTTGCATGAGCTTGAATGGTGAGAGCAAGCTGTTGAACATATTAGAAATGTTAATGTCAGAAAATTGAATGAACATATAATAATATTACTGACTTCAAATTTGATCAGTTAATTTATTTTGAACTCTATTCAATTATCAGCAATAAATGTTCACAAGTATAGAGGCTGCCTGAACATACTCAGTAACGTTACTAGAATATCACTATAGTTTGAGTATTTTCGCATATGTTAATGTGGATGGATTAATAAATATGTCTTTCTACGTCATGTTTTGGCCTTTCAGGGCTCAAGTAACTTATCATTCTGGGTTCAAATGAGTTCTGAGGCTGTCCAATCTAAGAAAACTCGTATTTATAGTGCAGACAGCACAGGAGGGTAACTTTAATGTTCGGTTAATTATGTCCTTATTGCAATTTATCGCTATGCTTGGACATTCGTATTCGTACAAAATCATCTTTAAGTTCACTGTAGATTATACTTCTCCGTAGATTACATTTAGAATGCAACACAGTTGTTTTAGACACAGATGTTGTTTGCTAATATGCTTATGCTAATCGGATCTTTAGCAAACTCACTCAAATAACACTTCATGCATTCTCTTTAACCACCAAAATTGCAGACAGGAGCTCTAGACCTTTCTGCAAATGAAAACAAATTGATTAATAAACAAATAATGTAACTTACCTTGTAAATATCACATCAGTCTGTGTGAGGAAATCTTCGGTTGCTCTCATCTGCTCCACCCGCCAAGTTTGAATCCAACAGAGCCTGCGCATAGACTTCCTGACTTTGTGGAGTAAGTTTTACTCGAATATGTCTTTTTTTTGCATTAGTTCAATATATTACGAAACACTAAGTAAACATTACTTGGGTATATCCATTTGAATTTACTATTGTATTTTAAGCACAATAAATTAAAAAGAAATATTAAGTAGCTTATTGAATTAAACATGACATTTTGAAGTAAAAAGACAACATATGATTTATTTGTAAAATGTACTAGGATTACTATCTTTATTTACAAGCCCCAAAAATATTTTTTTACAGTGTAGTGATTTGTAGACTAATACATTGTGATGCATACATCACATACTGTAAACAGTTTATTATGAACTACAGACTATCAACTTGCGAAAAGAGGATAACCATAAAAATAGAAATATGAATAATGCCACAAACAAAACTAACATTTAGTTTGTTATAAACATGCACTTCAGTTTTGTCTTCTGCCATTGTAGATGCTCAAGCTCTATCAAGGATTCAATGGACTCAATCTAATTGGCTGCCATTGGATATCAATGATTGGCTAGATTTTAGCATTCATCTGCTAAAACTGCATTATTCATATTTTTGTTGTAATTATCGATGTGGTGTGGACTTCCTCCTTCTCCTAGAATTAGAATTATTATTAAAACCTTTTTTTAGTGACATTTATTATTATAAAATGTTGTGTTTTTGTTTGAATGACCCTTTAGAATCTCATGACTACATTCAGGAGAGGAAAATCTTGTTTATTTGTTTTGGACATTCATAGGAGATAGTATTTCCAAAGTAATGTACTACCAATCAATGATCCATCAAATCATCTACAATAACCTTGTAGACAACCGACAGCATGCCATAATGAGGATCGCTCTTATGTTAATGATAAACAGGGACTTGGTTGTTATGTGTAAGCTGTCTGTCATCAAACAAAGCCATAAGGAGAATGGATAATTTAGTGTGCATTGAGCGAAACGCGTGACCAGCAAATGCATTTTGCTTCAGCTATCATTTAAAAGCTAAGTGACTCAGCAGTAGAGATGCTAGTGTTTGAAAGGTAAACAAAACCCATGAATAACATATTGTGCTCTGTAAGATGCTAAGTTATCCAAAAATTATGAATATATAATCATTTATGATAATAAAGACTTTTCAGTTAAAATTGTATGCCTCAATTTGACTCGTATAATGAAGTATAACAATGGAATAAATGGACATTCAATAATGTATGCACTAAAAAATGGCGTTTGCTGTTTGCAAACTACTTGTTTGAATTGAGCTGACACAATACAATTCTTAGTTTTTTTTGGGACAACATAATTGATTTATGTTCACTAAACTTAAATTTGTAAAAACTGTTAACTTAATTACTTCATGTTGTCTCAACACAAATCAATTGTTTGAAACCCAGCATTGTTACATGTCACTGCATAATAATATAAATCACTGTGCAATTTATAAACCATTATATTACTTTACAGTTTGTAACTTGCGTATTTTAAAAAAAGTGTGTGCGTTTGTGTGTGCGTGTGTGTGTGTGCGTGCGTGTGTGTGTGTGTGTGTGCGTGTGTGTGTCTATGTGTATATGTACACAGTCTAATATGTGTATTTTGACTATAGTTAATTTAGTTTAGAATAGCTGTATAATGAGAGACACACTGAACGAGAAAATTATACTTATTATATAAAATCTATTTAGACTTCACGCTTTAATTGCTACAGCAGAATACATTTTGAAACAGCACAAGATTCATCCTCTCTGAAAGGACATCAGAGTTCAATTTGAAGCAGTAGCATTGGATTGGATGGCAGAATGGATTTATCAGGAAACTCTAAACTGATTGCAAGGAAGCATTTAAATAAAAGTCTGACAAATTGTTTAAAAATAAATTACTGTTATAAGTTAAATAACTAATTATAGCCATGGAATTATACGATTAATATATATTTCAGGGTGACAACTACACTTTGACATTATTAACTTCTAGGTGACACAGTGGCTCAGTGCATAGCATTGTCGCCTCACCGCAAAAAGGTTGCTGGTTCGAGTTCTCGCTGGGTCGGTTGGCATTTCTGTGTGGAGTTTGCATGTTCTCCCCGTGTTCGCGTCAGCTTCCTCCGGGTGCTCCGGTTTCCCCCACAGTACAAAGACATGCGCTATAGATGAATTGAATAAACTAAATTGGCCGTAGTGTATGTGTGTGCATATGAGAGTTTATGGGTGTTTCCCAGTACTGGGTTGCAGATGGAAGGGCATCCGCTGTGTAAAACATATGCTGGATAAGTTGGCGGTTCATTCCATTGTGGCGACCCCTGATGAATAAAGGGACTAAGCAGAAGGAAAATTAATGAATTATTAATTTCTATAAATACAGATTGTCCTGTGATGTTTTTTTCCAACACTTCCATCCATAAAAAAGAAAAAACAAACATCACTGAATGCATTATCATTATGGCTCATTTTCGTTCCTGTCAAACAAAACACTGCACAAGGGTTGTGGAATATTAAAACTGCATAAGTAGACATATAGGCGCATGTAAGTTATCTTAGCGAACAGATGTCTGAACATACTGGCCATGGTTATTGACTGTGTCCTACAGGCATGTCTCACCAGCACACGTATTCACACAAACGCCCAAACAGCCACTGCTACCTTGGACCTGTGAACCCCGTCTTTCTGCTCCTGTTCCAGACATCAATCAGTCTGTGGAGGCTGTAACAGAGAGCTTCATTATCTCAACCCCACTCATCTTTATTTCATTGGTGGGAGGCATAAGAGAGGCCGTGTGCTGGCATATGAAAGGGTGAATTTCCACATGAATTATTTTACGCCTCAACCGCTCGAGGCGGTTGCATGTGCAGTATGATGCCGAGACCAGCTTAGCCACGGGTCCCTTGGAAAAAGATATGGCACGTCTGAATGAGTTTGGTGGTGATGATGCTGCACAAAAGGTGAAAAGTGGGAAAATCGATGTCTTGGGAAGAATGATTAATGGCATGACAGATCTGAATATGGAAATGTTTTGGGTTTTGGTGGCAATATGCAGCTATGGCAGGGAGCCAGAGGACAAACAAATAGAAATGAGATGCCTGACGGTGCCAATAAACTGGGCATCGCCATTCACCCTCCTCGCTGGCATTGATAACTCTTTTTTTCATGCTTCAGAAACATTCCTTGGGCTTCAGTTCACTAATTTCTTTCAAAATAACACCAGGTCTTTCTTGGGGTCAGAAATTATATTAATGTTTCAGTATTGTTTTACTGCAGCAACAAAGCTGCAAAGGATTTTAATGGCAAAATGGCAATGATGTATTATGTTACATTCAATACTTTGGTCATGTTTACTATAGTGCCTGTAAAAATAATAATAATAATAATATATATATATATATATATATTTATGATCGCTAACGTTACACCTTCAAGTGTCCCACAAAAGGTGAAGCAACACAAAATATAATTGGATTGAGCCTTACTAAGATAATTATATTATATTATATTATATTATATTATATTATATTATATTATATTATGTATGTGTGGTCAAACAACAGTTTTATAGGCTACAGGTAAATTTGTTTAATTTAATTTAATTACATTTTATTTTATTTTATTTTATTAAAATAATAAGTAAAACTTTAAATATAAGCAAATGTATTGGTGTAGTCAACATGTATTTAATTATTTAATCATAAGTCAAAAAAACAAACAAACATCAAAACTGAAATATAAAGTTAAATCTGAATAAAACTTTTTTCTTTCTTTTTTCAGTCATTTCCCCTCAAGACTCAATTTATTTCCTACTCCAGTCGTTATCCATTAGTATTTGGGTTATTTCCAAGATTGCTTTCAGTGACTCTAAAACTAATTATTTCCAAAGCATCGGTAGCCATAACCATCATACCCCTATCTGCATAAAATATTTATTGGCGCTTTTTATAGATTTCTGGACAGCTAATTGCAAACCTAACATTCCTACACACACACACACACACTATCGAAAACATCTTGTCTGCCATATTGAGAGCTCAGAGGCCAATAACCAATTCATGGCTTATTGCTTTTAGTAAAAGACTAGAGGATCAATAGATCTTGTCCAGTGATCTTGCCCTAGACGCCAGTTTCTGTCTAAAACAACGGCCTCTAGACTCACTATCAATACTGAGGGTAACACCATTTCTCAATTTTAAGCATCCAATAGACATTCATAAGGCCTGGATGTGTCTTTTCTTCGCTTCTTATCTTCCTCTTCAAGACATTTGAGTTCATTCTGCAGCAGTAGCATTGAACTAGATGGTGGAATGGATAATCAGGAATCTCTTAATTGATTGTAAAGAACCACTTGAGGGAAAAAAAGAGATATAAACACAAATGGCTTTAAAAATAAAGCCTCTAAACAGCGAGAGTCCACCAGCCATACTGAGCTGTCACTTCTGCATCCATTTGTGTGCTTTCTACTCCTCCCGTCATCTCTGGGATTATTATCTATTGGACAACAGACATCTGACCGGTTTGAAGATGATCTTTATCAGAACGGCTGCCTTTTTCTAGCATTCAGTCCTGAATACAAATTCCCTTAGCAGCTTAAAATGGACCTATAGGGAAATATTACATAGCGGAACCAAATTTAAGATTTTGTATGACAACCAGCACCTAGTTGAGGCTAATTATAACCACATATTTATAGCATTCACATGTATGCAACAAAAGCAAATGAGTATTTATCTGAATGTGTTTATTAAACTTTATTTTGTCAATTAGATAAAATGTTTAAAATTTAATGTAGTCCTTTTGACAAAATGGCTATGCAAATATTTGTAAAAAACTACTATCTTCAAAGGATTAGCGTAGCATTATTCATAATTGTTTGCTTAGAAGATCCCCCAAAGGAAAATGCGACTACCGCAGCCATGAACTGATCAAAGTGCATTTTATCTTCCGAGTCTGCATTATCAATTTTACTGAGGAGATTTTTCATTGCTGTAATTATTTGACCCTGTGGATGGGCTTTTGGCACACATTGAGGACACGGCAAGTGTACCATAACTACTGCAGTATTTTAGAGTGACAGTAGGGAACACTATAAACAGGGGAGTTTCCTCTGAGGAGGTCAGGGAGAGAATCTCTCGTCAAAACATTATGAGAACCGAAAAAATAACAATAAAACAGCCAACCCTGGCATGATATTCTATAGAACCTGAAATATGGTGCTCCTAGCAGTGATAAACAGTAACTAAGTGTTTTTTTTGTATTTTTTTTAACTTCAGTACTGTATACTTAGGTATATATTTTAAGCATCGAGGGTCTCATTTATAAAACTTTTCTAAAAGTGAAAATAGGGCAGAAAAAATTGTTACCTGCTAAAAGAAAAGATAGTGGTGTTTAATTTGTGAACATGCTAAATCGTATCATTTAACCTGTTAAAAATTATAAATGATAAATAATTTGAATCAGAGAATCCTTTACTAGAGATTCACTCTGAACCGACCATTTGGATCAGTGTTTTGTTGACTCATGAACAGTCATCAGTCCAATTAATAAATAAACTGTTCAGTGCAATTTGGCTGCATTTACACTGCAGATCTTGATGGTCAATTCTGATGTTGTTATTTTATCCATTTTTCTTTCTTTTTTTTTTTTTTTGGTGCTGCAGTTAAATCTTCTTTTAAAAGTTCTGTTCAGTGCCCAACTGAACCTTGTGGAGCTGCACATTGATGGATTTTCTCTTTAGTTTTTGGACTTTCAGCAGTGAAAATTTAACCACACTGAAATGAACTAAACTGAAATTCAACTCTGAAAACTGGACTGACACAGTTTCAGTTTACTAGAACTTCTATGTTAAGCTGCTTTGACACAATCTACATTGTAAAAGCGCAATAGAAATAAAGATAAAAATATGAAAAGTGACTCATATCCGATGTCATTTACATTGAACACAACAAAGATACAATGACTCCAACAGGAGTAACTGTGGACACAAGAGGAAGCTAACCCATATCGTATTCAAAAAACATAAAACCATAGCTGACCAACTCACTGCAGAATTAAATGTGCACCACAATTCTCCTCTTTCCACCAAAACTGTTCATCGGGAGCTCCACAGGGTCAATATACATGGCCGGGCTACTTTAGCCAAACCTTTGGTCACTCATGCCAATGCCATAGAGTTTAGGACTCTAAACCTTAATCTCTGCCACAAAATGAAAGTGTTAGAGTTGAGGTAATTTGCTACCATTTTAAATGAAGTGCGACTTTGTCAGGTAAAAATCCAATCCACCTTCTTACACTGCAGACACGAGGGCACGTATCCTATATATCGGATACATTTTCACATATGAATGAGGCTTTTGTGAATTGAACTGATGACTGTCCACAAGTCAACAATTCACTCATACAAAGAGAATGTTCAGAGTGACTCTCCAGTAAATGACTCACTGATTCAAATGATCCATTCAGAGCGTGTCTCAAGTAAACGATTCACTAACTTTACAAACTCACCTGAATAGGGCTTTGCCAGCCTGATCTTACAAGGAAACATAACTATTTTAACGTATTTTCCAAAAAATGGCTAATCCCTATGAATTCATACAATTTCATTCATATGAAAGCATAACTACAAAACAAAACAAATAACAACAACAAAACCTCTAATGGCCTGTCATCAACTTTTCCTGACATAAATCACTTGTCTGAATGTATAATTAACCTGGAAAATATGTCAGCATTAAGGTATCTTAGTAATAAAATAAAATAAAATAAAATAAAATAAAATAAAATAAAATAATTAAAATTAAAATAAAATACTGGTTCACAATGTAACTGATTTGATCGACTTCCAGATAAAATTATATGTATCGAATTTTGTTTGTCTGCATGTTAATAAGGTGTATTTGTGAAAAATATTGCATGTCAATGCCAAATCTTCGGGATGTTTTACATCAAAAATGCATTGCAAGTTAGTGAATAGATAATAGAATAAAAGTAAAGACTTATCTTTTCATTTCAAAGAATGCCACTGCATAATGTGTTCAAGCAGCTGATAATCTGTGTCATGCTGTTTCGTTTTGAAAGCGTGCTTCAGTGAACAGAAAATCATCATAATTTTATAAGCGCCCTTTTGCACTTTACCATTAATGTGTGTGCATTAGTGATCATTTACTCTGCCGACACACATTCAGCAGGTTCTCTTAAGTTGAACAATGCTGCATACGATAATAATGGGTTTACATAGAACGCTGGCTATAGAACTGTATGGCAAATACAGGATGAGCTTGCTTGTCTCCCTCTGTTCTGACTTGTCCAGGCAGAATTTTCTTATAAATAATAATAATAATAATAATAATAATAATAATATTCATTCATTCATTCATTTTCTTTTCATCTTAGTCCCTTTATTAATCTGGGGTCGCCACAGCGGAATGAACCGCCAACTTGTCCATCATATGTTTTACACAGCAGATGCCCTTCCAGCTGCAACCCATCACTGGGAAACATCCATACACACTCATTCACACACATACACTACAGACAATTTAGCCTACCCAATTCACCTGTACCGCATGTCTTTGGACTTGTGGGGGAAACCGGAGCACCCGGAGGAAACCCACGCAAACACGAGGAGAACATGCAAACTCCACACAGAAACGCCAACTGACCCAGCCGAGGCTCGAACCAGCGACCTTCTTGCTGTTAGGCGAACGTGCTACCCACTGCGCCACCGTGCAGCCATAATAATAATAATATTAATAATAATAATAATAATAATAATAACAATAATTCATTCATTCATTCATTTTCTTTTCGGCTTAGTCCCTTTATCAATCTGGGGTCGCCACAGCGGGATGAACCGCCAACTTATCCAGCATATGTTTTACGCAGCGGATGCCCTTCCAGCCGCAACCCATCCCTGGGAAACATCCATACACACCCATTCACACACATACACTACGGACAATTTTAGCCTGCCCAATTCACCTATACCGCATGTCTTTGGACTTGTGGGGGAAACCGGAGCACCCGGAGGAAACCCACGCGAACACGGGGAGAACATGCAAACTCCACACAGAAATGCCAACTGACCCAGCCGAGGCTCGAACCAGCGACCTTCTTGCTGTGAGGCGAACATGCTACCCACTGCGCCACCGCGTCGCCCATAATAACAATAATAATAATAATAATAATAATAATTATTATTATTATTATTATTATTATTATTATTATTATTATTATGTT
>CAIGQV010017103.1:1282901-1296945 GCA_903798115.1 Danio jaintianensis | reverse complement strand
TGCCAAAAATCATTAGAAAAGTAGGAAAATATCATGTTCCATTAAGATTTATTTAGTAAATATCGTACTGTTAATTTGATGAAGATTTCAGATTTCAAAAAACTCTGCCATATGAAATTTTCTTTTAAAATTAGCATTTTTTTCTCAGGTTCATGTGTGTAGCAATTCAAGTATTTGTATGTGTATAGAAAAGAATAGGCTATTTTTATTCCAATTAAAGTGAAATAATTGAATATAAACATAGGAGGTTAAGACAAAATGCAAATTTTAGAGGAAATTTCAGACAGCCTTTTTTTTTTTTTTGCATCTGAACTCTTCATATGAAAACTGCATTTTTGATTAATAATATGCATTGAGAGCACTTCATTTAGACAACTTTAAAGCTGATTTCATTCATTCATTCATTCATTCATTTTCCTTCTGCTCAGTCTCTTTATTCATCAGGGGTCGCCACAGCGGAATGAACCGCCAACTTATCCAGCATATGTTTCACACAGCGGATGCCCAGCCGCAACCCAGCACTGGGAAACATCCATACACACTCATTCACACAAATACACTACAGCCAATTTAGTTCATTTAAATTCACCTATAGCCCATGTCTTTGTACTGTGGGGGAAACCGGAGCACCCGGAGGAAACCCATGCCAACATGGGGAGAACATGCAAACTCCACACAGAAACGCCAACTGACCCAGCCGAGACTCAAACCAGTGACCTTCTTGCTGTGAGGCAACAGTGCTAACCACTGAGCCACCGTGTCGCCCTCATTTTAAAAAAATATACACCTTGAAACACATTTTCAAAAATGTATATTTCAGGTTCCCAAAAGTACTGCTGTCATTTCAATAAAAAATAAAAAAAAAAACACATAAAAAGTTTTCCATTTACAGCTGAAAAGTGTTGTTTAACAGCCTCAAAACACTAGAAAACAACTGCAAGACGTGAAATGCTGCCAAATTCAGAATGATTTTTATTTCCTCTACCTTCTTGACATTTCACATTAAAAGTGTTGCAAAATATGCACAAAGGAAAGTAGCAGAATCTTTCTAAAACCGCCAGCAATTGCAAATTGTTCCAGCCTGGTTCACCAAACACCTTTTCAAGGAAGCTGATCCAGGAATGTTATTTGCATTAGCCATGTTACACCTTAGCCGAAACAGAACAGGAGATAAATGCAGGGTTTAAAGTAGGTTGTGTGTGACTGTATTGTTCTCTTCTACCTACACTCAGCGATGAAGACACCTCTGCTCACCTGCTGGTTTGTTTAGGCCTCTGTGGAAAATCTCAAACATGCTTCAGCAAGTGCTCATTAGGTTTTGTTTGGTGAGTATCTGCTTTGAGTTCTTGCGAGAGTGTTTAGTACAAAAGCGTGACACAAGCAAATGCGACTGTATTAAGTGTCTGTTTAGGAAGAGGCGATGAACATTGATCTAGTGCACATCAAAGCCGGCTCTCAAAAACACCCCAGCACTGTCATGTAATTACATGTGATGAGGGGCTTGGTGGGCTTCAGCCTCTGTGCGTGTGCGTGTGTGTATTCATGTCACTGATACAGAGACCAGAAGAAAGGTAATTACTGTTTCTTGCACAGTGAATCAAGCATGCTGTTTTAAACACAGTAAGAGACAAATCTACAGCTGCACGCTTCTGATGACTTGGGCAACATCCACACGAAGCCAGAGCTTCCCCTATCTGATTTATTATTATGTTTAGTCTCTTCTACAAAAATATCTGTGCACATACAAAACCACTGAAACTGACTAAAAATGATGTAGTATATATAGTATATATGTGCCAGACCCACATGTGGTTTTGTAAATATCCCAGAGAGACATACAAAAATGGGAAACAAAATAGACTTGGAGCTTGCACATACAGTAAACACTGCATAATGTGTATAGAAACCAACACAAGACGAACATGTCGGATGCTTTTTAGTAAAGCAAATAAGCTCAGTAGCTTCTGCAGCATGAATGTACTCATGTAGTTTGCCATTGTCATTGTTATGTGACGTAGCGGTGACATCATCATCATTTCACAAAATATACAGATTGTTGTTGACACGAAAACACACACACAAAATGAAAACATGATTTATCCACACAATTCCGTCATGTTGTTTCAACACAAATCGAATAAGGCCCAATCCCAATTCTATTTTTGTACCCCTATCCCTTTGAAGGGCTTCAAAATTTACCCATAAGAAATGGGACAGCACTACAACACCTGCACACATCATCATATGTCATTGCAACGACAATGGCGACTGCTGTAGTTATTCCAGTTGCATTATCTTTTGGTATTCATCTTCAGGAAATCACTGAAGGCAACGATATCATGTTATCATAACGATATAATGTGGCAATAAGATCGTAACTGTACTGTGCATTTACACCGTTGCCATATTCATCTATGTTACACACGAAAACAACATTAACATTATACCAGACACTGTAAAAAGGTAATTCCCGGCCACTAGACTTTTCTGACAGGGTATTTGAGTGTCATCGAGTGACAGAATGTTGTGGGATTACTATACAGGAGTTATTATTAGGGATTATAGATAACGACATTTAGCAGTTTTTATTTTAACGTTTTTTTTTAAATCATGACGGTAAAACACAAACGCTATTATGAATGTATTAAAACATATGCTTGTTTGTTGTAAAAATTCAGAATAATAACAAAAAATACAAATTTGTGCATCTCCTGACTTCCGTGTGCAGCCCTGCTGCTGTTGTAGATGGTGTACTCTGGGAAATTTTCTTACCCCTTGGTTTTGAGTGTGGTCCAGAAAAATCTCAGTTTCAAGGGCTATCTAGCCCTTCCCCTTAGCCATACGCCTTCAAGCTAAAGAGAATTGGGCCACCCTACCCCTTCACGTGAACGCGCAAATCGAGGGGTAGGGGTAAGGGGAAGGTGTCAAGGGGTAGAATTGGGATTGGGCCTAAGTTTACCTAATCATTTTTACAAATCTAAGTGGATCGAACATAAAACAATTAAGTTGTCCTCTAACAAAACCTTAAGAATTGTGTTGTGTCAACTCATTTTACACAAGGTGTTTAAACAAGCAGCTAAAGTCATTTTTTTAGTGTGGGACCCAGTTTAAAACATTGCAGTTTCACTCTACCAAAACACTGTTTCCTTCTAGACAAAATGACTATGATACAAAATGTGTATATGTATACAGCCACTGTAAACAGGTCTCTGTGTGGATTGGGACTTAATGTACAGCTTAAAGATACAATAAAGTACATGCCGTTATAGAGCAGTCACAACAGTGGTCACTTAATCCACAGAATGACAATTTAATTGCTTCAATAGAAAAAGACAATTGTACCATTTTACAGTAATGTTACCTTTTTTGACACTATTGGAATCATTAGGTATCAGAAGAAACACATCCAGGTTTATACATGTCATTTATTTTTATGTTGTGCATTGAAGAGTACAATTAAAAAAAATGGAGCTTTTAGTAGTTTTTTATCTTGTTTTTGCATTGAGCATTGAAAAGTTTGCGAATGAATTCATTGTATGTGTTAAAATTTAAATGAAGGGCATCCGCTGCGTAGAACATGTGGTGGATAAGTTGGCGGTTCATTCCGCTGTGGCGACCCCTGATTATTAAAGGGACTAAGCTGAAAAGAAAATGAATGAATGAATTTATTTGTGTGGGAAATTCATTAATGTGTTCGTTCGTTCGTTCGTTCAATCGTTCGTTCGTTCGTTCATTACGTATTTGTTTGTTTATCAGTACATTTATTCATGGTTAAGTCCATACTGTATATTTTGATGTGAATTTATTTTTTCTTTTCTTTTCTTTTCTTTTCTTTTCTTTTCTTTTCTTTTCTTTCCTCATGTTTATCACTCATCATTTACCACTCATTCAGCTCAGGTTATTTCTAACTTTGTAAATACGTTATACATTAAAACTGACACATTTTAGAGTATGGAGCCTCTTTTGTCAAATACAATGTATGCCCATAAACTCACTTGTCCACAAAGTGACAATTATTACGATTGTTTCCAAAGTTGACACTTGTCACTCTCAATGTGCATTTAAACCCAAGTGTGCAAAACCAACAAATACATACATACATGCATACATACATACATACATACATACATGTTTAGACATATTTATCGTACACAGAATCTTATTTATTTTTAATGCCTGTACTGCTCACAAGAAACTCCATTCCCCAGATATAGATAGATGGAAACAAACATCCATAATTAGGGTGGAAAGTCTTAACTGCTATCGATTGGTGGATTTAAATATTGCTCAGATGTAGAATAACCCAGGGAATGCAGAGCTGAGAAAATCCTCCTGATACTCAATGATGCATGAATCGCTGATACTACCGAAACTACAGAGGGCGCCCTGACAGAGGCCACTTTACCCCCACTGAGAGGGAAAATCACAGCTGATAAAGAACTAGATGTGCTGTTTGTGCCAGCTGTATAATTGTATAGTCTATGCTTTATGTAAAATGTCTTCCTTGACATAGTATGCACGTCATCTGTGTCAGAGGAACAAGAATATGTCAGTTTACTATAAAGATGGACAAGTCAGATTACTTTTATCAGAACCAAGAGTAATTGTTTTTATTTGTTTGTTTGTTTCCATCCACTGCCAGCATTTTTGAAGATTTTCACCTACATCTGAAAGCCCTTAGAATATTTTCGGCTAGAAATATGTGATCATAGTATATATCAAAATAAAACTCAACCCTCTGCAGTCAAAAAAAAAAATTTATATTAATAATAATAATAAACGTTTTATTATTTTTTTTTTATGTGTCATGTTTTATACCCACTTAAATACAGGTATGTTTCATGAAAACTCAAGCATTTTTTTTTCACAAGATATAGTATATAATACACACATGAAGGTTGTATAACTCTTATTTTTACTCGCGATCTTACTTTCACTTTCTCAGATTTCACTCCCGGAGTGAAACCCGATGTGACGTCATGTACCTCAATCAGGACATGCATTAAGGCTTCCCATACACCATAATATACCTAAAACATGGACTCAAAAAAAAAAGACTCAAAAAAAAAAGACTCAAGACTCAAAAATAAATAAATAAATAATAATAATAATAATAATAATAATAATAATAAAATAAAAACATATACAGGTGGCACAAAATTACTAATTCATGTACATGGCTTCTGATGAAACACAGGTTTTATGAAGCAAAATGAGAAAATATATAAATAAATAAAACAAAAATGGAACATTATTTACAACATTATTGTGCTTATTTGAATGCGTTCATGACAGTCTGGAGTGCAATTGACTTATTTTTCATACAGGTAAATTATCTCTTTAAATATACGATGAAGGCACATACAGTGGGAATGCCTTAGCAACACCGCAATAAACGCTCAATGGTTGCAGTGAGCATAAGTGAACAGGGCTGCTCCGCTAAACTCAATTACATAAGGAAAAGAGGGCAGGCATATTCCCAAATTAAAAGCACAAGAGAGACACATCAGTAAATCACTCTGATGGATGGCCGCATAGAGTGATTGTACAAGAGCAATGCCAAATTGACCCCAAATACTTTATGGGGCTTTAATAAAGAAAAATGAATAAAGGATCCATGGTGGGATAATCCATTGATGGAACAGAGAAGGGTGTCAACTAAGAGGTATGGGCCACACCAATCCCTCAGTTTCTTTAAAGACTTTTGCCTGAAGAAAAACTCACTCTGTCCAATTATTTTATATCTACTGAAAGCAATATGCCGTTGATGGCTTCGGGCAGTTGTTTTCTTATCGTTAATGGTGTGTAGTTTTCAGAAACTTCTCCCCCATGTGACCTCCTTCAGCATATATCATTTTAGAAAAGTCTCTGATAGTTGTTTATCGTATTTATCCGGAGCTTTAAACTACTAGAGGCCACCGGTATTTGCCTGTTTCAGCTCCTACTGACAATGTTGCACATTCTCTCCTCCTCTTCCTATGCTGAATTGAACATTATGTCAATAGATGCTAGGGTAACTCTGTAACTAAAAATAATTACTTTTTTTTTGTTCCTCAAGAACAACTTTCCCCCCTGCCAGAAACCGATTACTTCTGCCAATAGTCCTACACTCTCACAAATAAAGGTACAGAAGCTAGGAAAAAAACTTTTTCGAAAAGTACCTGTATTTGTACCTAAAGGATCTGTAAAGGTGCATGGTAGTACCCTAATGTACCTTAATTGTAATGTACCATTATAGACCAAAATGTGTACCTTTTGAAAAGGTATTGCACCAGTGATAGGTCATGTACAGCTTTATTTCTTAGGGTGAAGGAACACTGAAGAAGCTCTTGCAGTGCAAAAGTCCTTCATGGTGCTTAAAAAGTTCTCCATCCAGATTATGCTCTTTTCATTCAATTTAATTCACCATGCTGATTATCAGAATCCAACTTGGTTTTATAGTGGATTCTGTATGAAAAGTGTTTTATTTTTCAGACCACTATTAATGTTGTTCTATAATTTTCCATTATCCAAATCCAATATTTTTTATATGATTCTTTTATATGATTCCACAAGATTAATATCCCATGCTAAAGATTCCACAATTCACATATATTTCCTTGTTACATTCATTTGGTGGCACAGATTTGGTGGCACAGATATGTCATATTAACCAACAGAAAGCTTTTGAAAGTTATTTCTGTGTGAATTGTTTACCATATATATTATAAAATAATAATGATAAATACTAAAACCATTGATCCCATAGTAGATATGTTCAGTCAACCAGGTTTAAAACAACGGTAAATAAATTGACAGAATTTTCCATTTTCAGTGAACTATCCCTTTAATTTTACAAGTGGTGTACCCAAAGAAAGCAATAACTTTGTTATTTCTGTAACACTTTACAATACCAGTACATGAAAAATGATGTGTTAATATATAAACTAAACATTACTTTATTATGAACTAATGATGAGTTAAGGCATGTGCTAATGAACTAACTTTAACTACAACATGAATCACATGAGTTAATGTGTGAATAACAGCTACCTTAATTACTTGTTAGTACATGCTTGTTTGTTAGTTAATGTATTAATTACCACATTAGTTTATGATTAATTTCACCATAATGAACTCATGATATGTTAATGTATAATTATGCTGTGACTTTACTTGAAGGGGCACATCATCATTAACCCATTCTTAACTATTCATGAACTCCTTATGCACATCTGCTTAGTGTGTTTACACTGAAAAAGAATAGAAAAGTGTTCTGTCAACATCAACATGAACAGTTTAAACACAGGAGTTCATGAGTAGTTAAGGATCAGTTAATGGGGATGTGCCCCTCCAAGTAAAGTCATGACATAATTATACATTAACAGCTCACAAGTTCATGTTGGTTACATTTAGCTTAAACTTAAATGTTAATTTATACATTAATTAACAACATGTACTAACAAGTAATTAAGGTAGCCGTTATTCACACATGAACTCTTGTGACTCATGTTGTAGTTAAAGTTAGTTCATGATCAGCAAGTGCCTTAACACATCATTAATTCATACTAATGTAATGTTTAGTTTACATATTAGTACATCATTATTCATGGACTGTTATTGTAAAGTGTTACCGTTATTTCTACTTTTAGCTTTAAAAAAAAATAACAGCATGTCAATGATGTATGATTTTTTTTTGTCAGGCTGCTCAAACAAAGCCCATAGGTTGACAGGCAGGTGGGACATCCTATCATTGCATTGTTTGCTGTTAGTATGTAATGTGATTATGTACGTATATATGTGAGTATGTATTATTATAAGCAGTATGTACTATGAGTGTTATGATTTTCTAGTTGTATTTTTGCTCTGTTCCCCCTTGTTACCTGTGTCACAGTTTTGTTTCTATGGTCTTTGATTGTCCCCGTCCCCTTATTATCTTGTATTTAAGCCCCTGTGTTTCACTTCCTATTGTTCATTTTGTTCTGTAACAATGATTCTAAAAACAACTGAGGGGTGGATGCACATTGAGTATATGAATAGTTTATTTAACAAAACATGAACTCAAAGAAAGAATAGAAGAAATCAAACATAAACAACAATCAGGAATTGAAACACTGGGGCTTAAATACAAGACAACAAGTGGATGTGGACAATCAAACACCATAGGAACAATAAAACAGGCATGAGACATTGTAACAAGGGGAAACAAAGCCAAAATACAACTACAGTTGACAGTATAACATTTCCTTTTGTACTGCAAATTTTCACATAGGTGAAATCTGGTCATTTCAATAGTACTACAATAGGATCATGATTTCTGCAACAAGGATATAGATTTCCCAATGCAGATTTTATAATGAAAAGAAAGTTGCTAGATTCGAAAGTAACTTTGTGTGAGTTATGCTTCACACACTGCTACACTACACACAACAGACAATTGTTGCCCTCAGAACTGTGCCAAAATGGTTTGTTCAAATCACTACCCATGCCTGACAAATCAAACACCGCTAACAATGTTTGTTCTTTTCATAAGAACATAAGTCAATGCCTGTAAAATGCAAATCTCTGGCATTTATGTTATGAATGCACAACAGAATGGGTTCAGCTTGACCTAAGAAAGACAACCAATACTGAGCCATACTTAACAGCTCTGCTGATTTCCATCATACACCTGTCTGTCTTGCACTACTCAGTCAATGCTGTTCTATCTGGCAGAGATAAGAAAATACCCCAATTCATATAAATATCAAAATAACTATGCTTCTGTAATTAACATGACAATAGCTGCAGTTTTTCTTTTTCTTTAGCATACAGTATTCAGCAGTGCACCTCTTGTCAAAGAAAGGCTGAAGCTTTCAAGGTGGAAAATTGCAATTGAAGGCAGGATAGAGGGAATGTATGTACTGAAGTGAAAATACCAGCTACTTCTGCACAAGATGGAATGGCTGAGCATACTAATACATTGAAAAATTGCTGAAGCCCTGCAGGCGATGAATAGGTGGACATCTACATTCATGTTGAAAGGCTACCATCATCACCCATCAAAAGACATGATGGCGGAGATAGATCCTGTCAACCGTAAGATTTTAATGGGAAAGAAATTATTGCATGTGGCATGCTTTTAAGTACCCCCCCCCCCCCCCCCCCCCCCACCCCGATAGCTCTCAGGCTTCAGAAATCAATGTTAAAGTGTCTTCTAAATGCACAGAGGTCTGTCTAAGTCACCATTCATAACAAAAAATAAATAAAAATAATAATCTTTACAAAATTACACATACTAGCCGTTTATATTTTGTTGCTTTTAATGGCTAAACAAAAACCTCACATGAATGTGGGGATATTCAAATTGGGTATGCAACAATCATTTTCCACTTTGAGGAATATTTACACTGCAGATGAATTTAGAACACAATGTCTAATCTGTTTTTTTGGAAAAATGGCTTGAACAGCAAAAAAGTCACGTTCTGTTTGACATTTCCGATTCCAATCTGCGCCACATAGATGATAAATATTATTTCAGCAATATGACTTCAGTTTGAACAGTCAGGTTGAAATTATTGCTTTGACTGAATATTGAAGGTTTCATTTTCCCTCGGTTTGGAATAGATGTTTTACATCAATGAATGCATAAATTCAACATTCATTCATTCATTCATTCATTTTCTTTTCGGCTTAGTCCCTTTATTAATCTGGGGTCACCACAGCGGAATGAACCGCCAACTTATCCAGCATATGTTTTACACAGCGGATGCCCTTCCATCTGCAACCATCACTGGGAAACATCCATACACACACTCATTCGGTGGCGCAGTGGGTAGCACGTTCGCCTCACAGCAAGAAGGTCGCTGGTTCGAGCCTCGGCTGGGTCAGTTGGCGTTTCTGTGTGGAGTTTGCATGTTCTCCTCGTGTTTGCGTGGGTTTCCTCCGGGTGCTCCGGTTTCCCCCACAAGTCCAAAGACATGCGGTATAGGTGAATTGGGTAGGCTAAATTGTCCGTAGTGCATGTATGTGTGTGAATGAGTGTGTATGGATGTTTCCCAGTGATGGGTTGCAGCTGGAAGGGCATCCGCTGCGTAAAACATATGCTGGATAAGTTGGCGGTTCATTCTGCTGTGGCGACCCTAGATTAATAAACGGACTAAGCCGAAAAGAAAATGAATGTACATATATAGTTTTTATCATTTATTTTGGTTTGCTAAAATAAAAGCAGGTATTTTTCTATTTATTTTAAATAATGTTAAAGGTCAATACTTTTAGCCCCCATGAGGAATTATTACAGAACAGATCAAACCACTGCTGTCTAATAACTTAAATAACCTAACTCGCATAGTTAAACTCATTAATCTAGTTAAGTCTTTAAATTGCACTTTAAACTGAATATTATCTGATCTAATAATGCAATAATAATAATGATATAATATGTACTGTCATGATAACAAAGAGAAAAGATATTGGTTATTAGAAATTAGTAAGTAAAATTATTATATTTAAAAATGTGTGGAACAATATATTATCTCTGCTAAACAGCATTTGGGTAATATTAGAAAAAATATAAAAAATATTTCACAGGGGGGCTAATAATTCTGCCTTAATGTACACTTAAAAAATGACATTTGCTGTTTGTTCAAACTACTTATTTAAATTGAGCTGAAATAACACAATTCTTGAGTTTTTTGGGGGAACAACTTAATTGTTTTATACTTAATCCATTTAAATTTGTAAAAAACAATAAGTTAACTTAATGCCTTCATGTTGTCCCAACACAAATTGATTATGTGGAACCCAGCATTTTTCAAAGTGTATGTGTACACATGAATGGACACCAGGTCTCAAATATTGTCATAAATATGTCATAAATGTAATAAATGTCAATCAGTTCATACTGTTTAGACCAGCAGGCCATATTTAAAAAACAGGTAATTGTGAAGAACCTTACTAAAAGTCTGATTTGAGTAGAAAATTACAATTGGGTTCCCTGGCTATGTGGTGTTAATGTAGCCAAATAGATCCAAATATCAAACACCATGCAGACTATTTTCCAAATCTATGCTAATACTAATGCCACCTACACAAAATGGCCTTTCATCAAAGTCATATCACACCTTTCAAGCCTGTTTTATAATAACCTTCATGCCGGAAAAAAGAAAAGAAAGAAATGTTATTATGTTTCTCGCAGGTGCCTCATGGGTATGAGAGTGGCACGGATGATGTGAAAGAACAAGTGAAGGAGTGACAGGGAAAAAGAAAAGGATATAGAGGGATAGAGGAAAACAATTTCAAGCTGAGCATAATTGGAGATTTGAAAGACAGCCGTCGAGCCATGATAGGTGGATATAATGTGATTACAGCCATGCTCCCTATGGCCTGCTCAGGTTTAATCATATTGCAGGCCTGTACCGAGCGCACTCCAGCTCCAAGCTCTCTGATGCCTGTTCGCCCGCCAGCCGGATTCATCCTGGCATGCATGCTGGGTAAAGATGTAACCTGTAACCCCATGTCAGACCAGACTAAAGTGCACTTTTTGCTTCCATACTGTAAATAGAAACCTGATATATGCACTGTAAAACATAGACAAAAATCTAACAGCAACATATATATATATATATTCCATTAACACTGCAATGGACTGTTAAACAATGAATTCTGGGCAATCATTTTTATTTTATGGAATTGCTGTTAATTTATGCCAGATTTTCAACAGTAATCTGCTATTTTCATTCAATGTAATGGATTTACTTACTCACTTACTTAAAGTTAAAACAGTTCAGCCTCTTTTGCACCTCAAAGAACAACTCATGCCCCTTGCAGGACTGTTATTAACAGAGAATTCTGAACAATTCAATCTTCAATATTATCTTATAATTGGAAACTGTTTTGACACTGTTTTGATCACAACAAATCTGTGAAATGTTACACTTTATGGTGTGATTTAAGATAATTTTCAAGATTTTCTTTGTGTGCATGCTTTAAAATTTGTGCCATTTTCTTTCCACATTATTTCCAAAATGTTTATATTTTCCAATGTAATAAATTAAGATGCTGTGTGTAACCCACATAACAAAAATATTGCACTGCTAAATATACTAAATATACTAAAGACTTTCTAAACAAATATATATTTTTTCAGTTATGCTTTTGCTAAATGTGGAGTGAAATTTACAATATACGGTTATCATAAATTAAATAATCAGAACAAAATACATGAATATATATGAATACTGTAATGTTACAAAAGATTTCTGGAAATTATTCTGCCAGTTCTTTAAATTGAAAAATACAGAAATAGGCAGCATTCTATTTTCCAACCCAGGCTCATTCTGAAAACATACTCCTATATACATTTCTGGAGAGCGCCAAATATGTCCCGGGAGGAATGTTTTTTTGCAGTTTTCCACCAGAGGCCGCTGTGAACACTTTTTGAAATTCTGAAATTTCTCTTGCGAGTGCCATTCACACCTGCTTTTCTCGCGTAAATCCACCAGAGACCGCTGTTGACTGACTGACTGACTGACTGACCGATCAACCGAATTCCCCCACGCACCCCCTTCCCTAAACCCAACCGATAGTGTTTTCAAAAGCACACATTGACCTGCCCACCCACTTCTCTAAACCCAACAGTTTTGAAAAAGCAATCCAGAAAAAGAAAAGTCCTCACCTGATTTTTACCACGTTTTCAGATTTTACCACCCTGTTATTTACTTTATTTATTGGCTTCTGTTTTTGTCTTACCCACTTTCTGAAACCGTTCTTCGCCGGACTTGAACTTCATTGTTGTGGTAAACTCCTCTCTGCATCTCAAGTCCGCCAACATACATGACGAGCTACTGGACAAACTGGTAACAGCAGCAAAGCCGTCCATACATTGGTAAGCGGTCAGCTGGGAAGCACGAAAAGGAACAGCGTCATATAATTCGTGATCTCCAGAAATGTATATAGGGCTACGTTTTCAGAATGAGCCTATGTTGCAAATAATTTCACAGCATGCATATTGTTAAATTACAGTAGATTGTTGATGTCTGTTACAGTTTACTGTTAACAGTACATTTTTTTTTTTTTTTTTTACAATGTGGCAATATGCAAATCACATATTTGACACATCTGTTCATGTTTCATGATTGGATTTCACTGCATACCTATATACGACATATGATTTCAAAATATTAGGAAAAGACATAATTTACATGTACAGTACGTATTCACTTTTTAACCATTATAATTTTGTACACATATGTTCACTTATATTATCTATAATTGTACATATGTGTTCATGTATTTCCATATATCAGATTGTCATATGGGGTGAATGATGATGCATGTTGCAGAGCTACTTCATTAATATGTATGCATGAAGCCCACATGAAAACTGCGTAAAGTCACTATTATGATAAGGTTAAGTGGCAGATTAACTATTCAGTCAATCCAAATTGCATTAATCAGTTTTTAAGGCTTTAAAACATGGTTAGCTTTGGCAGTGAGCTCCAGAAATGGTATTGATTTAATTTGATTATATCATAAATGATTCTGTTCTCCAAAACAAGTAATTAAAATTAATTGCCTCAGGTCACTGACCTGTGTTAAAATAAGGTTTCTTAAGATTTGTGTGGATGCTGGATAATAAGGGAATTCTGACGAGCATTTCCTCTTGTATATTTTAAGACATGGCTCAAAGATTGTGTTATGTGTAAAAATCCAACATAACAGTAAACTCAGTAACTTTATGAGGTCAGCTTTACAGTACGGGGCATTAACTATTAACACCAGTGTACAATTCATAAACTATTTACAACCATCCCTGCACTGTCCTTCAGTATGTGCCTCAAATAAATAAACATAAAGCAATTTTAACAGCAAAGCAATTTCAGACTCAGGACTTATAACTCAAGTTTATATCGAGGTGAAAAAGTCAGAAGGCAAGATTATTTCTATATATATATATATATATATATATATATATATATATATATAGTCAAGCCCGAAATTATTTATACCCCAGGGGTGAAATGTGATGGTGATTTGTGATTATTATTATTATTATTATTATTATTATTATTATTATTATTATTAT
>CAIGQV010017103.1:1255031-1282501 GCA_903798115.1 Danio jaintianensis | reverse complement strand
ATTATTATTATTATTATTATTATTATTATTATTATTATTATTATTATTAATTGAAATACCTAGATGCGCATACATTCATTTTATTTTTTCTTACTTATTAGGTCTTACTGAGAATAGTTTTTAAAGAATATAAATTCAAAGAACATATGCATAAACTACACTTTAAATATATATATTGGAAAACGACTCCCTCACCGTCATCACCTCTCCTCACGTGCTGATCAGGGACACCTGCTGCTCATTGGAAGGGGAGTATTTAACAGACGCCGTCGGGGAAGACGGCGAGCACGATGTCAGCAGGAAACACGCTGAGTTCTCCTTCCACTGGGCACCCTGATCGGCACTACACACAGCACCATCACTGGACCCTTGGACACTGGATTCACCGCCCTGCACATCCCAGCGCACTTATCCTTTGCTCCACTCCCTTAATAAACACCCCTACGGGGATTTCCACTGCCTCTCTGTGTCCGTGTGATCTCTCACCTCGTTACAATAGTTATATATATATATAGTTATATATATAGTTCATTATAGATATAAATAGTTTCAATATTATGGTTGTGAATTGCATTATGAGATGTTGATCTCTGCTCTGTCGACTTTTGATGTTGAAAATGCAACTCTACAGTTTAACAACGTGACTTTTATTGACATTTTAGTTGTTTGAAATAATATAATGTATAATAAATAATATATAGAGAAATAAGTCTGTAAAATAACAGAAAAAAGTACTGGCAGTTTATTACATTAGGTTTTTGTAGCATAATATACAACACCAACCTAGACAACATATCACTTTAAACTATTAAAAATGTTCATAAAAAGTCACTTTTTCCAACTTTTCAAGGTTAAAAGTTGTTAAAAGAAAGATCAAGGTCCGTAATGCAATTCAAAAGCATAAATAAACAGAAAAAATAAATAAAAACATGAATCACAAAATAGGAAAAACTGCTAATTTATGAATATTTTTTCATGGGAACAGATTTATTAAATACATTTCTTGAAGCGCATTAATGAAAGGGCTTCAACAGATCACGTTGTGATTCCATCATGAAATTATTTTGTTTAATAACCTCATGAAATTGTTGAACTTGATTGTGTTCCCAAACAACGGACATCCACTTCCAAATTCAAGATATCGAAACAACAATTGTTGCAACCCAGGCTCATTCTGAAAATGTAGCCCTATATCCATTACTGGAGAGCACCAAATACGTCCCAGGAGGTACGTTTTTTTGCAGTTTTTGTTTTTGCGAATCCACTATAAGCCGCTGTGTATGCTTTTTGAGATCTCAATTTTCTTTCGCGAATGCCATTTGCGCCTGCTGTTCTCATGTAAATCCACCAGAGGACACTGTCGACTGACTGACTGACTGACTGACCAATCGACTGACCCACCCTAATCCTTCCCTAAACCCAACCAATAGTGTTTTCAAAAGCACTTATTGACCCACCCACTCACTTACCTAAACCCAGTTTTAAAACATTGACAGTTTTCAAAAACAATCCAGAAAAAGAAAAGCCCTTGCCTGATTTTTACCACGTTTTCAGATTTGACCACATTCTCACCCTGTTTTTTACTTGTTTATTTTATTTTTTGGTTTCTGTTTTTGTCTTACCTTCTTTCTGGAAGAAAGTCCAGACTCGAACCCCGTCATCACAGTTAACTCCTGTCTGCGTCTCAAGTCCACCTATGTATGCTGCGAGCCACTGGACAAACTGGTAACAGCTGGAAAGCCATCCACACAGAGGTAAGTGGTCAGCTGCTAGCGCGAAAAGGAACAGCGTTACACTGCCTCGTAGCGTTGTTTTAAAGGCGAAATGCAGCCATACGTACTTCTGGCTACACGATTCGCAATCTCCAGAAATGTATATAGGGCTACGTTTTCAGATTAAGTCTATGTTGCAACCATTATTATGTGTGTAAAAAATGTCAACACATTTATTATGAAAAAATGCCCCTTGGAGAAACTCCCAAATGATTTATGGTTTATAAAACTTCAACATATTATTTAAAAAAAAAAATGTATTAAACATTTTAGATTTTGAACTATATACAACAAAGCCAGAGATCCACCCAACAGAAAGGTAAAACAGTAATAGTGCAATAATAGGTACAAAATCAGGACTGAAACATATCTTATAGTCAATACTTCAACATATTCTAACAGCACAATGCTAGACTAAAACCAATGTGTGAATATTTTGCTTTGAGGGATAAAAAAGTATCAGAATTTCATCGAACTTTCATCAGATACAATCGGCAAGTTTCATGGCCTCCTGCTGCATGTCTAATCCTGGTTTTAGCTGTGTTTAATTCCTCCACACAAGGTTTCCTTCTTACAAATGCACAACAGGAAGGGCACAGCTGCCAGCCCATGGACACAAGACAATTAATCTCCTTCCCTTCATCCTCATCACACGCAAGCGGGTTGCACGAGGAGGAGGGGTGGCTTCTGATAGCCCCATTACTGGAACGGTAATTAGAAAAGAAATCATAGGGCTTTCTGCATATCATGATATGGCTAGTGACTGGCCTCTCCGTCTTTTCTTTAATTAGATCTGCAACAGCATGAGGAAAAAAAGAGAGATCTCTACCTAGTATTCTCAGAAAATATAATTGAATTATTATAACTAAATAATATGCAGAGATGTAGCATTGTCCACTTACCTTCCGGTATTACTGTATTAATCATCTAATCATTCTAATCATTTGTGGTGTTTACATCTTTATTTTGATCCATTAATGAGCTAGACAAATATAAGTGTTTATTTTGTTAACATAATATGGTGCTATTGTTAATGGCTTATAAAAGCAGAGTTAGTTACACTTTATTGTGATGGTCCCTTATACTAATGTGTATATAAATAATATTGCAATTATATGGAAAGTAACTTCCTTTACAGTACTAGACTGTAAAGAAAATATTTATTAATTAACAGTTTTTGTACTTTGGGATTTATAGTTTTTTTTTTTCTAATTTCTGCTCAGTGTTTGCACTCGGAATTTAACAAAATTGTATAAGCAATAATACATTTAAAAATGTCAATTAAAACTTCTTAACATCAAGGTCCCATAATGCAATTCAAAGCATAAATAAACTAGAAAAAATAAAGGGATTTTTTTTATAGCATACGCCAATCATAGTTTTCAAACATGTGTATATCTGACTGTAATATACCATACAAGTCTCCTGATTTTGTAATAATGACAAAATATCGATTCACTCTAAGTAGACGTGAAACATTATATGTTTTTAGATTTATCTATCTTTGTATTATTTGAACTGGAATGCAAGTCACCTTTATTCTTAAAAGTGCAATGTCAGATACAGGGGTTCCCAATCTTTTCAGCCAGCGACCCCCAAAATAACAATGCAGGTGACTCACGACCCCCAATATTCTCTGAGGTGGTTATAAATATATAAACCTTGCACACAACTGTGCACACATACCAATAACCCCAAGTCTATTCATCATTTAATTTTGGAGAACACCACTCAGATACCATCCTCTATGTTCAGTTGTGGCCTGTATTTATTTTTAATGTACGTGAGTGCCGTAAAGGTGTCAGAAAGTCTAACCTTGTGCCATAAAATCAATGTGCTGCATCTGACGCTATTGCTGTTTCTCTAATATAACGTAATCAGCCCAGGGGTCGGAAAAAAATGAATTTTTTAATGTTTATTATTAACGTTAACAATGTTACTATTAACTACTATTTTGTTGTTTTGTAGGTTATAGATAATAATAATTCTAACAGTTTAATACAATTAATTTGATTTTTGGAAATCACCAAGCGACCATTGTCCCACGAGCCCCCGGTGGGTCCCGACCCCCACTTTGGGAACCACTGATATACACAATGATGACATTATTTTTCACATGGTAAAATCATCTACAAGGCACCCCTTTGTGGTGATTTTTATTTTTATTTTTCCCCACGGCACCCCCAACCCATTTATATGTACACAAGTACATATATATATATATATATATATATATATATATATATATATATATATAATTATATCCAGATGAGCAAACAACAAATGATGCATAAATAGTTACAAGGGTTTATTTTGAATGCATCATAACAGACAATACGAGGTGAACCCTGCTGTAAAAGGTTTATTATATGTACAATAGTTGTTTTAAGCTGTCTAAATTGGAAAAGGCTCAAATTAAATGAGACCCCTAGTCCTCTACTTTGTGAACCACTGGTTTAGACAAGTAATAAAAGCTACTTGTCTCGACTGTCTCAAAATAACCTGCTAGAAGACACTCTACTCATACCCTAACAACTGCTAATTGACACGTAGTTGCCTAATAGTTACAAAATAGTCAACATAATGTCTAAATGAGACCATCAAAATGAAGTGTAACCAGAAATAAAGGCAGCACAATAGTTTGGTGTGGAGAGGTTCATAGCTATGATTTTCTTTCCTCATTAAAAAAAAAAATGCTGTGCATGTTTCTGTGTGAACAGCGCTTCATCATGGTTAACTAAACCTCTTGGTGCCAATCAGCGAAGAAGAGATGTTCTCTTTTCTGTTAAATGAGTCCATTGTGGGAATATCATTTTTAAATCATGCAAGCCCACTGAAAATCCCCCTTCTGTTAAAAGCATTCTTATGGAGCTTTCTTGCTAATAAAATTACACTGTACTTGTGCAGACATTGTAATGGCACAGATTCAAATGGTAATTCTGATTTATCAGAGTACTCGTGAATAGCTCGGAATATAAAAGATAAAAAAGCATGAATACTTCCAGAACAGTTGACATCAGCACCATGAGTCTGAATAATAGGGCACTTAAAGCTCAACTAGAAGCATCTACGGTATTTCACTATCAAAAGACTGCAAAGACCTTACAGTTTTGCTCAGTAACCAGAATAAATTCATCTTTTGAAAGTTTGTCATATTTATTGGCCTTGAGCAGAAACTAGTTTGTGTAGTGTCCAACATCACTGTTTGGTTCACCAAAATCATTTATCCAAGAAGGTGCTTATAGACAGCTAATAACATTAATTATAACCACAAGAGAATGATTTGGAGGTTCAGCATGACTGACAGACTGACTGACTCACTGACTGACTCACTGACTGCTTTATTTATTTATTTATTGATTGATTGATTGATTGATTGATTGATTGATTGATTGATTGATTGATTGATTGATTGATTGATTGATTGTGTCCTAATGTGTCCTGCCCCTTCATCACTGTGATTTCTGCACCTTTCAACTTTCTGAGATAAAAATAAATGTATATATTTATATTTATATTTTTAAATGCTAAGTACAAAGTGTTCAATGTATACCATTTTGAGGAATGTAAACAATAACAATGGTCCTAATGTATTTCCTGTTTTAGATTTTTAATTTCCATAGCTTCTGAGAATCCAAAAAGGTCCACATATTGATAAATAATGTTATGATAGCTGTTTTAACGTTGAGATATGATTAAATTACCTCTTGTAACAGTTATGAAATATTATGATAACAAGCAGGAAATGTTCAAGGGCTAATGACATGACCACATTGAAATGGTCTATAATAGCCTTTGTCACATGAAGTATTAAGAATACAATTTAAACACACACACTCAAAAATACAGTACAGTATATAAATGACAGCACTAGTACATCTTGAGTCAACAATTATTTTCAACAGAAAAACACTTCAATTCAAAACAATTCACCTGCAACTTTTGATATGCTTACAAATACCATGAATTAATGTAAGTCATTTCTGGGGGAAAAAATGTAATTAAATGCGTTAACAGGTCTTATAAAAACAAATATAGAACAAATGTGAAACCCACGTGATTCACCTGTTAGTTAGTTGGTTAGTCAGTTAACTTTATTTGTCCCCGTAAGGAAATTTAATTTGCAGCATACACTCACAGAGACATCTGACATTTCACATTTGGCATTTATATAAATAAATCATTTAAAAACATGGTACCTCTACTCTAAATAAATATCCAGTCTACTGGCCATCAACTGCTACTGAGAGAGGATGAATTTAAAAACTTAACTGCTTGAGGTATAAATGATAATTTTGTCCTATTTCTTACACATCTGGGAACACAATATCAATGACCTGATGGTAACAATTTGAAGGTGTATGATAAAGGATGTCTCCCATCATTGACAATCATGATAGCCGTATTTAGTACTCTTTCTTTTTATATACTAATCAATGCTCTTTAGTTTTATTCCCAACAACATACTGGCTGTTGTTACCAACAGATCACACAAAATGTTGCAATACTTTCGATAAAAGCACTATAAAACATGATCAACAATGTGTTGTCAACATTAAAAGACAATAGTTTCTTTAAGAAGTACATTATCTGTTAAAGCTTCTTCCTTATACAGTCAGTCCATACATCCCACTTAAGTTTATTGTCTAACATAACACCCAAATATTTATAATTTGTTACTAACTGAATTTGCTCCCCATTAATTCATTTGGGATGAGTTTTGTTTTGTGCTCTCTCTCTAAAATCAATAACCACCTCCTTGGTGTTAGGAATATTTAGGAGAAGGTTTGAATTTTCACACCACTGTTGTTCACATGATCACAACTTTCACACACAAATGTTCTAAAATATTTTTTTTTTCACATTTGTTTCACTATGTGTTCCACATATTCCAGTGTCTTTTTGAACATCTGATTGCATATTTGAACCTCATGTGTTTTGACATCTAAGTTAAATTTCTATCAAGCATGTTTATACTTCATAATTATATTTTCCTCCTGTGAAAACAATTGGACAAAAAAAAAGCTAATGTCATATCTTAATGTGAAGATACAGGGCATTTAATCACATTTGAAATGCACAAGGATGGGTTTCATTGTACGGAATGTGATATTGAGACTCAACTGGGATGCAAATGATCCATGGCCATGAAGAATTGATGAGCACAGTTGCAGGCCAGCGGTGATTAACAGAGCTAAGAGCAATGCTAATTTACACAGACGTGTCTTTATTGATGACTTAGCTTGCAGCAATGCATTATGTAAAGTGTCAAAGTCACAAGAGGCATGGCTCTGTACTGTAAGGACAAGTACAAATATGATCACGCTTGAATATTTAAGTACAAATCTAACTGAGCAAATGTCCCATATAATGAATTCCTACTGATACTGTCCAAACAGTGCACATATTGCCCTCTGGGAGCACTTAACACTTAGCAAAACAATGCTAAATTCCAACATATACAAAACATGTAGCAAACAGCCTAAAAAAAGCACATATCTAACATCCATTATGGACTACAAAATGCATTTAGAGTAGCTATGACACAGAAACATGTGTTGTGGTCATGTTAGAAGAACATATATCAGAATGCATGAATGGCAAAAGTGCCAGCACATCATTCAAGTCTGATATAATCTTGTTGCAATACTGGTACTTACAACTGGGATTTTGTGAAATTGAAGAGGAGATTTTTATACAAGATTAAAAAGGTTATCGTAAGGATGGATTCTGGTGTTTGATATCAAGTCTGTAGACACAATGTACAAATGCACAAATGTCATGAGCTGCAGCTAAGGAAATAATGAAAAATATTTTTTATTTAAATTTATTGATGAGGTATGGAAATAATTCAACAGAAGATAGAAAAAAAAAAAAAGTTTTTTTGTTTGAAGAACGCCTAAAAGCTGTGTGTTTGATCTGCTTAAAATTTAAATGAACATCAACAAACCAACAGAAACTAACAACAAACTTGTGAATTATAGGAAATAATCAACCCATGCTCATTCTGAAAATGTAACGCTATATACATTTCTGGAGAGCAGCAAATACATCCAAGGACGTACATTTTTTTCAGTTTTTGTTTTCACGAATCCACCAGCGGCTGCTGTGTATGCTTTTTGAGATCTCAAATTTCTCTTGCGAGTGCCATTCGCGCCTGCTGTTCTACATCCACCAGAGGCCGCTGTTGACTGACTGACTGACTGAATGACCGACCGAACACACCCACCCACCCCCTTCCCTAAACCCAACCGATAGTGTTTTAAAAAGCACTGATTGACCAGCGCCCACCCACTTCCCTAAACCCAATCTACAGTGTTTTGAAAAGCAATTCAGAAAAAGAAAAGCCCCCTGATTTTTAACACGTTTTCAGATTTTACCACATTCTCACCCTGTTATTTACTCGTTTATTTATTTTTTTGGCTTTTGTTTTTGTCTTACCTCCTTTCTAGAATTGTTCTTTGCCAGACTAGAACCCAGTCATCGCGCTTTACTCCTCTCTGCATCTGAAGTCCGCCTACTTACGCTGCGAGCCACTGAACAAACTGGTAACAGTGGGAAATCCATCCACACGGAGGTAAGTGGTGAGCTCAAGCGCGAAAAAGAACAACGTCATATCGCTTTTAAAGACGAAATGCAGCCATACGTACTTCTGGCTACATAATTCGCAATTTCCAGAAATTTATATAGGGCTACGTTTTCAGAATGAGTCTATGTTGGAAATAATTATCAATATTATCAATTATTTTCAATAGGAAATTCTCAGTTTCTCTTGATTATGATTATGATTTATATTTATATGAGATATATTTATCTCTGTTTGTTTATAATGTCTTTTTTTTTTATATTTGTTATTCTGATCAATTGTCACTTTCTGAAAAATACATCTATTTTTATAATAAATACAAATTTGTGACAATGTTTCTTACGTAATCCTGAAAATTCAGAGATATTCCCTCTACTGTAGTTATTCATTCATTCATTCATTCATTCATTCATTCATTCATTCATTCATTATTATCATTATTCAAAGCACAGATTCATTGATCTTCCTTAACTTTGCATCCTAATTCATGATTTTAAATTCTGAATGGTACATGGCTCCAATTCCTGAGCTTTTCTCTTACAAATGATGTTTGAAGAAAAATAAATGCTTAAAAAAACCAGAGGAATGGTTACAGATCCGAAGACCATGGTACAGTTTTACTCAAAAATCACTGGAACGAGAAATCGCCCATTAGCTGGAGGCTAACCTCACTGCGTATCTCCTGGTGGGCCATTAGGCCTGCATGACATCTTTAGAACAGCTCTGCTTATTTTTGGCTCCTCTACTTTGTGATACAGAAATTGCGAGCAAATATTTTAAGCAAGTTATATGCAACCAAATATTACCACCAATTTTATTGGTGCCTTACAAATATCAGCATGAAGCTCTTAGATGATTCTCCACATTATTCTATCATCAATGAACACTTGTTCATAGAAGTAAAGACCCTACTCCTCTAATTAGTTGAAAAGCGCTCTCGTGACCTTCAGCTGATTGGCTGGGATTAATAGGCCCTGTCTTGAGAAGACATCTCTGGTTCATTTGTTGACATGGGGGGAGGACTCTGAAGACTAGATCCTTGTTAATGCTAAGGAAGCAAAATGTAATGTAATTAACTAAGGGGATATGAACCCCAACAAAAATTCAGACATCTATTAATTTACAATCTGAAGCAGAAACAAATGAGCAATAACTAAACGAGATCAGATGGCATGTGAAATGTACTGTACATGAAAGTTAAGCGGCAGTAACAGAGCTAAAAAACATTCCACAAGGAACACTCATTTAGAGCTTGATTTCTAATTTTAATTATCGTTTTCACAAACCAATATTGGTTCTCAAATCCCAGAAACTGATATTTTAGTCTATGAGGTTTGTAGCTGATGAATAAACAAATCTTCATTAAATGTTATTTGTAGCCTCTCATCCAATAAATCACAGTAGGCTACAGTAGTAGTATTTTTTCTATGTCACTTCTGGTATGAAATTAAGCCTCAGCTTTCAAATCCGACAAATTTATTATGAAATATCAACCAATAAATACTGTTTTCATGTGCTTTAATGTGGTATGAGATCGTTTTTGCTGACTCTAAGCGAAGCAGTATCTCTGAACACACAAGAACCAAAATATGATTGATAATCAGTAGATAGGCTGAATTTTTAATCTAAATTTCTCAACCAATGTCACAATCATGAAAATATGCATATAAAACAGCAATTCCACTTATTATGTTTTCCTCAGAAAAGCCATTCAATGACCAGAACCAGATAGAAATATGAACTCTTGAGAGAGACATTTTGTTAAATAAATGTACTAAAGTAAATGAACTCTAATTTGCTTAATCTAAAAACATTTTATTCTAATAATTATCATGATTATTTAAAAAAAAAATTCCCAATTCCACTCATTTTTATTGCAAACATCAAAACATTTCATGTGCCTGGACACTAAGGGGCCATTTACACAACAACAGTTTCAGCCAAATACGGGAATCTTTTTATACATTTTGCCTGTTTGTTAATGCAACAACGTCATTGTTTTTGGAACGGAAAAAACACATACGTTTAAAAACAGGTTTTAAAGTAAAAGTTTTTGAAAATGCCTCCATTGTCTTTGTCCATCCAAACCCTTTAAAAAAAAAAAGTATTTAAAAAACAATGAAATCATGTGCATGCTTAGTACGTGTTTATGGGAGTGTAGATTAATGTCAAGCACAAACAAACATACACAACAATGGTTGAGCAGTCTACATTGTAGCATTGTTGCTCAAGTGTTTGCTAATTCTTCATCAGCAAAGTGTGGATTTAATTCACATTACAACCAAAAGTGGGCTGCACGGTGGTGCAGTGGGTAGCACAATCGCCTCACAGCAAGAAGGTCGCTGGTTTGAGCCTTGACTGGGTCAGTTGGGTTTCTGTGTGGAGTTTGCATGTTCTCCCAGTGTTCGTGTGGGCTTCCTCCGGGTGCTCCGGTTTCCCCCACAAGTCCAAAGACATGTGGTATAGGTAAATTGGGCAAGCTAAATTGTCCGTAGTGTATGTGTGTGAATGAGTGTGTATGGATGTTTCCCAGTGATGGGTTGCAGCTGAAAGGGCATCCGCTGCGCAAAACATATGCTGGATAAGTTGGTGGTTCATTCCGCTGTGGCGACCCCAGATTAATAAAGGGACTAAGCCGAAAAAAAGTGAATGAATGAATGAATGAACCAAAAGTGTAAACGCATCTTAAGTGTAAACACACACATTATAGACATTATACATAGGGATACAGCTCCGGCCAAAAGTTGACACAAATTATTTATATTATTTATTAAATTACCAATTAAATTGTGTTTTATTAACATCTGCCCCACCCCAAGCCAAAATCTACCCCTCAGAGTAATGTAAAAATAGTAATTATTGTTGTACAGTGTCACAAAAATGCTATATGATTTGAATATTTGCAGATTATGCTATACTGATTTGCATATAGGCAGCTGTATACCTTCAAGACTTTACCCCGATCCTGATGCCATGTCATCACATACAGTGTTTTTGACAGATATGTGTATGATATGTGTAAACATGGATTGTTTTGAAAATATTTTTAAGTAGACACTTTATCAAAACCTAAGAGAAAACCATTTCCATATTTGGCTACATCATTGTCATGTACAGTAATTGCAGCTGTAATGGGGTCCTCTAGTGGAAAATGGTAAAATATATGTGGTATATATACTGTATCATCAAGCTTGTCTGTGTCCAGCGCATAAGGTTTTCATTACAACCCCCCCCCCCCCCCCATCTCTCTCCATTTGCTTCTCTTATTTTTACCAGGGAGCAGCAGTGTTTTGAAGGTAACACCTTCACCGGATCACTTCCATTGGCACATTAGTGTTTTAATTAACTTGTTCCCTTTATTTTGTGATTGATAGCACTTCTCCAGGAATCTGCAGAGCTTTTGTTAAACACACAAGCCTCTTCAAAGACTTTAATAGGAGCAGCACACCTAATTCTTTTCCAACAGAAACCACGCCAGTCAAGTAATATCTGAAATTACCATTCCCCATTACGAAGCCCTCAAGTCATATGTTGATGTCATTTCATTACCTTTGGAATATGAATGGCATATAAAGCAGTGGAATAATAAAGACATGTCAGGAGAAGACATCCTCGTTTTGCCAAGTAGGTTAGGCCTATCAGTTTCACCCACTGCAGATCCGTAAACTTGCCCTTCACGCACTGACATGCTTTACTTCCTCTCCTATATCCAGCACAAGATGTTGATCAAGTCATTCTAAAGAACAGACAGGACCTCGGCGATGATATAAAATGGGTGGAAAATTCTGGTAAAAATAAATGGAGGATACAGAACTATCAATCTTAAAGCTTATTTGGTAGTTCTCAGTCACAAAGTTTCATCAACCACCAAAACACTGGACCGATCCTACATTTCCTCCAACTTGTACGACCATATAGAGCAATTCCAGCCTTATGGATGTGACATTTGCTGTAAAAACTCAAAACATAAATTCACATAGAAAGTATATGTTAAGATTATATTGAAACATCTGTTTATATTTTCCAAAATAACTAACCACAGAGTTATGGAATCAGAAAAATATCAACCCAAAAGAAATGATACTAATCAAAAGGATGAAAGTTATCTCTCTATAGAACAAAAATGATTGATTTTATTTTAGTTTACATTTTTGCATTTATGAGGAAAAAGCTTTCATTATGGATGTGACACCTCTCCGTTATGGATTCAATTCAATTCAATAATGTTTATTTATATAGTGCTTTTTACAATGTAGATTGTGTCAAAGCAGCTTAACATAGTTCTAGTAAAGTCCAGATTTCAGAGTTGAAGTTCAGTTTAGTTCAGTGTTCACCAATTGACGAAGTGAAGGGGAAAAAAAAAACCTTGAGAGAAATCAGGCTCTGTTGGGCATGACTATTATTCTTCTGGCCAAACTTCCTGTGTGGAGCTGCAGTCTAGGCACCGGAGGCTCCGTTATGGATGTGACAGATGTGAAATTGCCACTTGTGTGAATTTAGTAAATCAAATAGATTTGTTAGAAAACATTGACAGAGACATTTTTGAGTATGTTTACAGTGCTGTAAAATACAAGCCTACAGAAAAACATAGAAAGGGTTTTGCTATTTTGGTGAAAACATTTTTTTTTTCATAGCAAGGTTAACATTTGCATGAAATTGCTCTATAGGTTGTATGCCACTTTTCTGAAATACAACTCATAAGGACTCTTTTACACTTCTGCATCAAGTTATTGGCGTACCCCATTTATCTTATAGTATATACTGTGAGCATTTATACTTCATTATTCTGTCTGTGGTGCTCTGGCAATAACATTTCCAAAACACTAGTAGGCAGTATTGCTGGTCTTTTGAGTTTACACCAGAAATGCAGGCAATACTACTCTCACACTCATTCAATGAAGACAAAGGTAGGGGCCGGTGAACGTTCAGCAACTTTAATCATAAAATAAACACAAAACAAAAGTATCCAACTGGAGCTCCTCAGAACTTGAGACTTATATTCCTGCCCACACTCATCACCACTACTGAGCCAGGCAATAAAAGATCTTGCACTCTACCTCGTCGCAATGTGTAGTTACATTATTTGAGAGGTGCACTGTGATCAGGGTACGATGAATGGTATGCGCTAGACTGCATGCACTTGACGCAACAGTAAAACTTTAGAGTGTTTGCTAAAAATGTGGACCTAATGCAAAGAAGACATAGAACTGTAGAAGAAAGCACTGTATATATTTTATCAATGGCAAAAGTTATGAATCGTGCTCCTTGATTAATCGAGCATGAGATTAACTGAGATCCCTCAGAACACATGCATTGTTAAAACGTGTGCCTTTAATGGACTGTAAATTCTGTCTTAAAGCCTCTGCAAAATGTAAATCTAAATGTAAATATCAGTTTTGTGAAGAAACCTTGTATGTAAGGGACCATCTACAATAGTGATATGTACTTTCAAAATGACACGTAAAATGACACTTTTTGTTTGTAAAATGCAACTATAGGTCGTGAAAAGCTACTTGAGAAAACAAACCCTGATCATATACAAATGAATGAAAGACATTTAAGCAGTTATTTTGAAAGGTGTAAAGCACAGGTGTCACACTAGAGTTTGGGCTTGAAAAAATTGGATGTGTCGGATGGTGCTGAAAAAAGTAGGGGGCTAGAACAAGATGATGCGATTGCTCCATATTTTACATTTCTGTACAGATGTGTCACGTTTTGATCTTCTATGTGTCTCACACATTCACATGGTGCAAATTCAGAGGTCAGAGTTCACCATTTTTTAACTATGGAACACATAATATGGAATACTATGGAGCTTGGTTTACTCTCTGGCCATTTGTATGCATATGAATGGAAGTCTATGGGGTGAAAAGTGCAGCGTGACCATGGCTTAAAGGGTCATGAAAGGGTTATTGCATTAATACATGCAACTAAATCAGATTACTTAAAGCATTACTTATGGCATAATGTAAGTGGTTGTTCAAGCAGAATAAAACCTGACAAGCTTATCACAAGCAAAGGGCTGTCATATAAGAATTAAGGCTTTTTTTCTGAGAAAACAACCATCTAGATTCACTTTATTCCACTTTATCCCAATTTATCCCACAGCTACTTCATACAAAAGTAAACAATTACACAATAAACATTGATCTGAGCCATAAGAATACACTCTCTTTACTTAAACAAAGCTTGCAGAAGCAAAAACCTACACCTGCTCAAAAGCCTGTACTAACCTTCATGTTGTTCAGTCACAAGTTAAGTATAATAATATGAATATGAGGGCAGCACGGTGGCGCAGTGGGTAGCACAATTGCCTCACAGCAAGAAGGTCGCTGGTTCGAGCCCCGGCTGGGTCAGTTGGCATTTCTGTGTGGAGTTTGCATGTTCTCCCCGTGGTCGCGTTGGTTTCCTCTGGGTGCTCCGGTTTCCCCCCACAAGTCCAAAGACATGCGCTATAGGTGAATTGGGTAAGCTAAATTGTCCGTAGTGTATGTGTGTGAATGAGTGTGTATGGATGTTTCCCAGTGATGGGTTGCGGCTGGAAGGGCATCCGCTATGTAAAACATATGCTGGATAAGTTAGCGGTTCATTTCGCTGTGGCGACCCCAGATTAATAGAGGGACTAAGCTGAAAAGAAAATGAATGAATGAATATGAATATACTCACTAATTGTCTAAATTATTTGTATTACCCTAGATGAGCTTGTGTTTTTAGTTTCAGCAGAAATAATATACCCTGGAATGTTGTGATTGACCAATCAGAATTAAGTATGCCAGAGAGTCGTGTAATAAAACAATTCAACAAATTAATTGCTGAAAGCAAATGTTAAATTGCCTACTACCTTTGCTGTGCAGATATTTCTGTCTCTTAATTTATTTTGCTTCTCTGTTTGCGTTCAGATCATGAAGCAGGTTTTCAGTCCATTGATCCTGTAGGCAAATAAATTCAAACAATCGGTCCAAAAAAGTCCAAACCAGACTGATTACATCACATATGCCAAGGGAAACCGTGATTGTAAAGTTTTCTTTTTTCTTTTTTTCAATGTGTGATTACCTCTGTATAACACACTTTGTAATATGTTGTGATATTTCCAGAAGAACGCAAGCCCTCACGCATTGCATTGTGTGGAATACAGACTGAATTGAAAGTCAAAGCCTCTGACTGCTATTTATAAACTGCATTTCTCGGTTGGGTAGCAAACCATCTTGATTTTATGGATGATGATTGTAATCAAGGTAAAGACGATTGCAATCATATAGTAAGAGATGCATTTAGAAACGGATAATGAAATTAAAAAGATTGTATCGTTTACTTTGCTGGATATTGCTAAAAATAAAAAGCTTAATTTCACAATAAGTGTGGTTACAAATTTCAGTTACAATTTTTTTATTTATTGGCATTCCTAAAAAAAAATGATAATAATAAAATAAATAAATAAATAAATACATTAAAAAATTAATTAATAAAAAATTAATAAAAATAAAAAAGAAAGAAACTCTACAAGCAATAATACTGATGTCATTGGGTTAATTGCCAATTAGCCAAGTATGCAACTGGTTCCACTCAATCCAAAGAGGGTTTTTCATGGCTGGTGGCACACTAACAAGGACTCTAAAGATAACAGCTTATAACATTAGTCACAGTGGTGCTCATACAGGTGAGTTTAGGCATTTCTTTTTGTCCTTAACAAGGATTATATTTAGTTCATGATTATTTTAAAGGCCAAGCCAATTTGGTTTCTGAAAAGATGTCTATTAAATACAGCATCAGAGAACATAATTTGTTAGGTGTATAAACATGACACAAGCAATGAAATAAGAATCATCCCAAAAGACACAGCAGAGAGAAAAAGGAACATGTCAGAACCGAGTGAAATGGAGCATGTAAAAGATTGCAAAATTGCAGAGAACCTCTCAAAACAAAATAAAGTGTCTTCCTTTTATGTAAACACTTTTTAGAGACTTCGAAGTAGTACTTCACTTTAAAGTTGCCCCTATCTCTCTCTCTCTACTTCTTACTGCAAAAGCTTTCTGATGGATGCCTCCACTGAAATCCAATCATCATTCTAACATGTTATTGTGTGGCTTTTAAAATATCCTCCAGAGCTCAATTCAGTATGTCAACACCTGTGCCATACATCACTTTTTTTTTAAGTCTAATAATAAAAACATAGCTAAAAAACATGTGTATATAAAAATTCTAATTACAGACACAATTATATATATATATATATATATATATATATATATATATATATATATATACATATTATTCTTAGATCTGATTGGCTAGGGAAATATTATCTATTTATCATTGTATAGCAGGTAAGTGAAAAAGAAAAGGGGATAAAAAACTTTCAAGTATATATTTGTATCTGAAGTGTTTTGTTTACATCCAGCCAGAGAACGTTCTGCTGTTCTGTCTTTCACAAAGACTTTCAGAATGACAACTTCATATAAATGCAGAAGTACGTCCCTTAAATAGTGTCTGTAATGTGTCTTTTCAGAAAATACAGAAAAGTTACTCATGTAGTTACGACAACAACAGCATCAGACAAACTGTCAGAATCCAGAATAAAGTATATGTTTTGTTTTATAATTTTTTTTATAGTTCAGTTAGTAACTACTGAATACTTTGTGTACAAAACTGAACCCATTGTTTAATGGATTGCATTAATTATATATATATATATATATATATATATATTTAAATGTCTGTTCATAGTACAGAAGAGGGCAAACTAATTTAACATTTTGAATGTAGAATCAGGGTTAAATTTGTTATAAAACCTTGATTTTGCATTTAGTTGTTCATCTTGGGTAAATTATAAATAGTGTGTAATGTGAAATAGAATGACTCAGGATTACAACTGTCCCCAATATTATTATTACATGTGTATGAGTTCAAACTGAGGGTGGGTACAAAATCATGTACTGATACCTGAATTAATACTTCAAAATTACGTAAGGATTAGTGAAAACATAAGCATAATTAGATCATTAATTTGTGCAAGGAATGAATATAGAGCTAAACTTTGACTGGAGTATGATGCACTAGCCACCTGATCTTAATACATGTTGTTAATTGTTAATGCATTCAGCATTTAGTTGTAAAATAGATTAAATAGGCTCCATAAGAATGAGCACCCTAATTACTAATTGTATGTATGTGTGCATGAATGTGTATTTTGTGTTGTATGCTGCTTCATGAGACATAATATTGTTTAAAAAAGTAGGATTGTGTGTTGTTTTTATGTTATGTTCTCAGAAATGTTATGTTGTTGAAAAGCTATGCTCACCAAGGTTGCATGTATTCAATGAAAAATTCTGAAAACAGTAATAATGTGAAATACCATTTTTATTTAAAATACCTGCTGACTAATTGACTATTTGATAATGTTATTTATTGCAATGATAGCAAACCTGAGTCATGATCCTTGAGAAATCCTTCTAATATACTGCCTTGCTGTTCAAAAAGAAAAATGAATACAAATACATAATTTAAGATATACTGTATGGTAAGGTATAAATGCTGTATACATATTTTTCGATTAATTTAGTGTATCCCTGCTGAATAAAATCAATCAATCAATCAATCAATCAATCAATCAATCAATCAATCAATCAATCAATCAATCAATCAATCAAAATTACAGACCCAAACTTTTAAACAATAGTGCATCTCAGTAGATAACAGCATTTTAGTTAATGAAACAGAATAAGATAATTAAAACTGAAGTACACAGAAAATGTTGATTGTATGCTGCTTCTGCAACAATTAAATCAATAAGTCTGCATTGCTCATTAAATGTGATGGGAACAAGTGCTGAAAGTGAATATGCAAATATCTTAATATGTCTGGTCCATGCATTCGTGAGCTGTATTTTTACACTGTCCAATTTATAGTATCATATAGGCTGGATAAAAATAGACTGTTGTTCAAGATCTTTTTTATCTGCAGACTTTAACTGGATACCCCTGACTGTTATAAAGCAAATAAAGTTTGTTTGTTCTAGACAAAGAAGTTAATACAAGTTGGCAAACTTCTCAAAGTCTAAATTACCTAATTTGTATTACAAATGGTCCCTCAAAAGTCGTCTGATGGCAATCTGACGCTATCGGTAATGTGTTTCCTGTTCTAATTATCCCGAATGCTTTGCAGAAGTGTGAACGACCTCAGCAAATGAGACTCCAGCAAGGTCTTTCAAACAAAGTGTCACTTAATCTATGTTGTTTTGTCCGATTGTCCATCTAACGTGTGTGACAAATTTTTTTTTCGTTATTTGAATAATGAAGGCCAGTACGTACAAAACATTGATTTGCACTTAATAATGTTTAAAAAAAATCCTTCCTTCAGCCAAATCTCTCACAGTCTTTTTGTACATCGATCTAAATTTGCACAGTTGCCAGAGTCTTTGACAAGTCCTGGGAAATGTCCCAGCATTCCTTTGTTTATTTATAGTTTACCATCAACAATCTGAACTGTGGTCAGCGAGAGCAAGGGTGTTTACCCTTTGAGCGTGAGCCTTTTAACATCCACTTGCACTTTCAGCAAACCTTCAAAAGCTGGTTAAATTCCTTTGATTCAATCACCTATCACATACCAACCAGAAAGCATGTTCTTAGTAGTCATAAGGTGCAAACCCAAGACAGATATTACAATGTCCTTGTGATATATCCTTAGATTGGCATCAAGTTGTTTAGAGGGGAGAGAGAGAGAGGTGCAAATGTCAGGGAGAACACGGACATTGCTGTGTGGTCGATACAAGAGCCTCCATCTTGGCTCCCTGGCGCTTCTACCCAGATAAGAAGAAAAGACGGTGTGCTGAATGCATCGATAGCAATCAGAGGAGCCAAACCTAAGCATTTGAGCTCCTCCCTGCACAGAGCATGATAACGTCCATCTAAAGCATCTGAGGACGAACTATCCATTAGGGTAACTTGGACATTGACTCGAAACTTCAGAAAAAAAGATCGCAAAAAGGATTCCTGACAAAGCCCCTTTAAAGACAACTTGTTATGCTGTTTTTGGATTTTGCCTTTGCTTCAGTGTGAACTATATAGCTGCTTGTACAGCTGTAATGTTACAAAGCACAAAGGATCACTACAACAGAAAATGCCAACCTTGAACAACTCTTTTGTTGTCCTGCCACTATTTCTGTTAAACAGTTACCTCACCATGTCACACATTTGCATAATGCTGAACTTCTTACCCTCAAACAAAGGTTTTTAAGGAAGTGCTTATCTCTTTTTTACTGCTAGGGTTTAAAAAAAATGTTAAATGAACACTCAAAGGTAGAAAGCTAGAAGGACCCGTGCACAGCAGAATTATTTTCACTCACTCCTATTAATGCCTTGTGACTAAACAAAAGGACGCCAAGGTGAGCATGCATTCCAATGCGCAAAGCGGCAGGCATAAAATAATATAATGATCACAACCTGTTTGTGTGATTAAAATGATTGCCTCCTTGTTCTCTGTTGCATGCAAAATATGCATTTAGTTGTATGAGGGCTGTGTTTGTTCCATGCAGCTTGCCTGGCTATGGGGCTATTCATACAGTATATCATCTCTAAAACTATTACCAATGTTAACATGCTTCTGAGCTTGCACCCATGTTTTAATGGAAACTGAAAACACTAGAATAAGTCATTTTAATTAAAGACACACAATATATATATATATATATATATATATATATATATATATATATATATATTGTGGTTCTTTGCCTTGTAATCTTAGAGGAACCAATTTCAGCCCTATGTAGCACCAGTGATGGTTCTTTAGTGTTTCTTAGGGATGGTTAAGCTGCTACATAACTATCCTTAAAGATAGAGGTGCTATGTAGCACTTAAAATGGTTCTTCTATGATTATAAGTCAAATAACCACTTTTAGTGGTGTTTAACACCTTTTTGTGTGTTAAAAAGCTGCTGCTTAAGGTAAAAAATGTCTGTTTGCACTTTTTCAGTGAGGATTTTGAAGGTTATCACGAACATATCATGTAAGAATATTTTAGTACTTCTCACCCTTCACTTGTTCATTTGAATTTCTTTCTTCTGAACACAAAAGAAGATAAAAATGAATTTAGAAAAAAAATGCTTGTAGGTGACACCCATTGACTTCCATAGTATTTTCCCCCATTCTTATGTGTTCTACAGAAGAAAGAAACTCATAAAGGTTTAAAACCTCATAAAGGAAAATACATGATGAGATAATTTTCAATTTTGAGACTATCCCTTTAAATGAGCATAATGGGGCACTTTAAGGCAAGTTGGTTCAGTTGTCAGTCATATTGGCAATACCTTTGAGAAGGCCAAACTTCTATTCCTACTGCTGCCATATTCAACACTGCATTTTTTCCCTAATCGTTTATCTCCTCACGCTTACACTGGCTTTGTCATGGCTCACTTTAAAACAAAGCTTCAGTATAGCCAGCTTTATCAGTCCCTGAGGTAAGAGTCTCACATAAAAGACATTTGCTCAAAGCTCTTGTCCAAGCTGCTGTTAGCATAGAATGAGTCAATCCATCCTTAACTAACCTGTCGACCATGTCAAAACTCATGAGTTAGAACCCAGCACGAGGCAGCATGAGTTTCTGGGTGTGAAGCTTTCCCCCCTAACCATTACGAGTTTATTTCTATCCCGAGAGAGACAAGAAACATTGTAATTTTGCCTCAGAATTGTTTTTGTCTTGGCTTCAATGGATTTAATTTGTAGTGATAACAAATACTGTAATCCAAAGGGCTTTTGTGCGAGCAGACAAATGCATCTTTTTAAGTTCTCGGTATTAAGAAAGTAGAAGAAAAGGTAAAATGAGAAAAAAAGCATTTGGGTAGCATTGCCTTTGATACTCATTATAACCTAAGAAATGATTAAATTGATATGCGTGGGCTCAAATTTGCCTTTATTATTTTGCTTTATTGTCCTTGGCTGATGAGTCCTGTGGAGTGCCGTCAACAATATGAATGTCACTGAGGAAAATGCAGCTGGGAGACAAGAAAATCGTTTGCACTCAACAAAGCAAACTGCCATCAACAAGCCTTGTTTGCTTGTTTTGTAAAAAGCGGATTTCATGCCAGCCAAGCTTTTCTAACTAGCACAGCAAAGACACGGGCATGATTGAGAAAATGACATACGTTCCAACCCAGCTCACTGGAAATACATGCTTGTTGTGACAGTTCAGCAAAATGATATTACGCTTGATTCTCGAATGTTTCGTTTTGTGGTGATAAAAACAGATGAACGGGAATTCCACAACTGTTAAGATGATAGTTGTTGTCAAAATTTTTGGTCAATTACTGCAAAAAACATTAAAAACAATAGTCTTCAGAGTTCACAATTATTCTCTGACTAATGAAGGCTATTAGATTTGAAATGAAAATGCCTCTAATTAATGATTCATTCATTCATTTTCCTTCAGCTTAGTTCCTTTATTTATCTGGGGTCGCCACAGCAGAATGAACCGTCACTTTATCCAGCATATGTTTTACACAGCAGATGCCCTTCCAGCCGCAACCCAGTACTGGGAAACACCCATGCACTCTCACATTCACACTCATACACTATGGCCAATTTAGCTTATTCAATTCGCCTATAGTGCAAGTCTTTGGACTGTGGGGGAAACCAGAGCACCGGGAGGAAACCCACGCGAACACGGGCAGAACATGCAAACTCCACACAGAGTTCTTTTTGTATGTTTGTTTTGGTCCTCATGAGGAAAGCAGCTCATAATTGTGAATGAGACTATGAAGTATTTTGAAAATGTATAGATCGCCTGTGCTAATTTGTACAAAGTTTAACTTAGTATTTTTAGTTTGTAAGTTGAGATGACTAGAAAAATTTATTTGATTCAACTAAAAAATGAAGGCAGCAATATTTATTTTACAGTGTGTGTCTGTGTGTGTGATGTGTGTTATTTTTTATTTGATTTATTTTCTTAAGGAATACAGTCTTTTTTTTTTCTCACTTTTATTCAAGTGAGTGTTATCTGTTAATGCCACCAAATCAGCCTGAAAACATTAGAGTAACCAGGAAAATTTATTATAAATATTATCACAGGTTCTAATAGTCCCATGTTGTACCATAACAATTGCCTGTTACTACACTATAAAAAAAAAATCCTGGTTGCCTTAATTTTAAATGTTTAAGCTGAATCAAATTAACCTTATGAGTCCATTGAACTTATATTATGTTAAACTGACTTAAAACAGCTTGTGTAACTTATACATTTAATAAGTTACAATGAGCTAAAACATATGCTGTCATGATTAATTGATCATATAATTTTTTACAGTGTACTTTTTCACAGAATAATCTTTTTTTTTGCTTTCAACTCAGCTACAGTCATGGAGGAGCAACCTTTAGAACTGAGGCTTGGTACTGCTTCAAAACAGCAGGAACAAACACTTGTGCTGGCTAAACATCCGTGTCTGCATTTGCGTAGTGAATATGTTATTGGCCTAAGGGTTATGAGTGTACTAGGGCTACGGAGACAGAATATTACGCTTAGTGTTATTACCAGCTTGACTAATAAACAACCCACATAACTGGCATGTATTGCAAAATACTAGAGTTGAATACAAAATATGGCAAAATAGTCCATATCTAACAAAAGCAGACTATTAAGGCTGCACAGTTTTGCTTTTGAATTATTTTTTGTTGTAAATGAACACAATTCAGTTTCACCACAACAATTTCTTGCTAAAGAAGAAAAATAAGCCTTTTTTCTTGATAGCTCAGTCAGTTTTTTTGATTATCTATAATGAGAGTTGCAGTCAGTAGGCTCCAAATTGAGAGTACTGTCAGCCGTAAATATTTCATAAAGTGCAACTGTATTTTGTGATACAGTCTCAAGGGAGAAAAAAAATGTGCCCATGATAACATCCTTGTAAAATGATATTATTATTGCTTCTTGTACATTTCAAAGGTGAAATGTCCAGTGAGTTGAACAAATGCATGTACACTTTCCTCTTAAATTGAATTTTCAACATTTTATGTCAGTTTTTGCATTCATCACATCACCAAATCCTATACTAAACATATCAGATGTGTTAAATAGATCTCACATAAAAATACTTTTGCTAAGCAAGCATGCCAATTAATTTTTGGTATATTATTGATTCTGCAATAACAGCAGTCGCAAAGCCTCTTCACCCTTCCCCTTTCACCTGTGTATTACTCCGTCCCCATACAGTGACAAGCAGAGGACACTCCACAGTTTGACAAATATTGCAGCTTTTTTAGGTGAAAATAGTTGTTTACATTGCAACTATGCAGTTTACTTATAAATGTTTATTTCTAATTTCGGAGATGCAGTGCGTCAGCATCCATCAGCCTGTCATGGTCGGTTGACGCTCCGCCACAAGATGGCGACAGAGCTTGTCCCACCAGTGCCAATATACAGCCATATCGCACTGCTACTCGTGTGATATTGCTCTATATATTGTAATTATTGCACAGTTCATGGTATGGTTGCAAGAGAGGAAAAAAAAAAAATGTTAATGTTAATATGCCAGCAAATTAATGCACTCAGTATTTATATAATTCACTTAGTATATTAGCAGTACATTGGTTTATTTACGTTAATTTCATAAAATAAACATGGAAAATCTCCTTGAACTTTACTAAAGTTTATCACACAAAATGAAGTATACTGTTTTGTGAAGAATTGTTCTAAATCAAAAACCAAACATTTCACTACGAATAACGCTGTTCCTTTTAACTTTAACATTTGGTGGCATTATCATGTGAATACAACAGATCACAGTACTGTAAATTTGCCATTTGCTGTATTAGAGTCAGTGCTAGACTTAAATAATAAAATGACACAACACAGATGACTCACACTGTTGTTCATATGCTTATTTTGTGAGCAAGCCGAAGAGATTAGATAGTCATTTTGTCAACATGCATTCCAGCATTTCCCTTTGTGCTTTAATTAAAGTGTGATGCAATATCTGAAACAAACAAATTGGAATCTACTTGGTGTTTTCACCAACAATGTCAGCTTGGGAAACTTCAAAAGAGGAGTAAAAGGCAACTGTGATGCCAGTTGTCAAAATGACCTCAAAAGAGCAGTGAATTTTAAATGTGCCAATATAATTCAAGACTTATCTATATAAAATTCATGTTTTGCATGGTATGTGCAATGCAACATTCTTTAATGTAACCCCTTATAGTGTTTGTCAAGGTTTTTTAAACACAGTTTTGCATTCTCCTAACCTTGCAGAAAAAAATAAAAAATAAAAATAATAATAATAATAAATAAAAACACTGGCACACATTGATATATTTGAAGGATATAGGGATGGGTTGATACCGTAGTTTTGGATTCTGTATGATAGCAGAATGTAATACCTAGAAATTGTTACTAGATTGATACCATAGATGACAAATAACCACTAACCAGTGATAAGTGAAATGAAAATTGACAAAATAAACGAATAGTAATACATGTTTTTGCCATATATATATATACCTTTGAATCAAACTCTAATAAAAACAGGTTTCATTTTAATGATATTTGTTTTTATATCATCGAAATGGAATACAGATGCATTAAGGTCAATGTGTTCACCTTTGCACGTCATGATTTTGCCAAGTACAATGCAATCCTGGATTAACATCTATGTTGATCCTGGAACATCATTTTTTGTTCGAAAATGTAATCCATACCTATCCCTACCCCTAAACCCAACCATAATTGTAAATTATTCCCAAAATCAGAGGGTAATAATAGTTGGATAACAATCATGTAGAAGTGCATAAACCTAACCGTAAGCCTAAACTTAACATAAACTGTAAACATATCTCTTAAATCCAATTGGCTGTTTAGAATGTTGCTCTAGGATCAACATAGATGTTAATCCAGGAACATGTCCTACTTGGTGAAATCAGGTTGGCGTTCACCTTTATCGTCTGGTTTATATGAAAAAATGCCACTTCTGGTTTCATCTGTTTTAATCTGTTCTGTTGTCAAGTTTAATGCATTCAGGAAACAGCTTCGGACTTCGGAACAGTGTGAAATACCAAATTGAGCAAAATTATCATATTGAACCATTTGAAATATAGTATCTACCAGTATTTTTCCAGTACATTATAACATGCATTCCCAGAAGGTTATAGTGTTACTGCTGCAACTGTGATTGATGCACTGCCATCACTTTCCTTTTGAAAGTGGTGTTGGCAGGTTTGGAAATTCTGAGTGGATTGACAGCTTTCATTCATGAAGTGTACTGAGCAACACTTAGGTCAGAGTGATAATAATGTGATAATTAAGGCTGTCACATGGAGTTTTAAACCTCTTACCCAGTTGCAGGACGTACTGAGGCGCTGTCTTTTGAACATGTTAGAATTTACAAACAGAACAAGAACAAGAGTTATCTTGACAAACTATACATCAGGCCCTAAGGCCCTGTTTACACTAATACGTTTTAGTTTTAAAACGCAGAACTTTTGCTATGGTTATGCCTTCCGTCCACACTACCCCAGAGTTTTTGAGACCTGAAAACGGAGCATTTTGGAAACGCTGAAGGGGCTGTTTTGATTTTAAAATGCTGCTGCTCCATGTCAGTGTGGATGCGGGAAAACGGAGACATCTGAAAACGGAGGCATGGCTGCAGACGTTCGCCTATCTTATTGGGGCTTTTTCTCAATATTAAGTACACAAAGTTCAGTCTAGCATCCTTTCCTTGTAAGTTCAGACTTCGCAAGTTTGATATGGAAAACAAACTCCCTAGGATACGTCGGGTGAATCTTTCAAAGGGAACAGTGTACTTTATAACATCATTCACATCACCCATGGCTACGTTGTTGATTCACTATCTTAATAATAAAATGAAAACATTATATAAGGAACCGCCTATTTTCATTTTGATTTTAACAGCTTAACAAATGTTAAAGCATCGTGTAGCTACATATTTATAAAAACGGAGCCTATAACATAACTGCCTCATTTCAGTTTCATTGAAAAATATGAAACATACCCTGTCTCATTTGCTCATTTTGCTCAGTAATGGAAATCAATAATACAATAAGTATATACAATATAGGAAATAAAGGCAAGCAATCAGTCAAATGTGCAGAATCAGTGTACGGGTTACATAAATTAATATATTAACTTATCTTTGCGCTTAGCCAAAACACGTTACCTGAGAACAAGTAATAGATTCAAAAGACAGAAGAGTCGTTAGATAGAGACAAGATTAATTAAATATCATGTTTAACAACTGGGATGAGATCCAGCGCTATATCCTTGATGAGCTGTCCGACGTGTGCTGCTCTCACCTGGGGAGGTGTGCTCAAAGCACCCACTGACTGCCTGGGGCTTAGACGTCTGCATACGCTGCAGTGCATGACAGAGTGTGTGTGTGTAGTCACGTGATGTGCATTTTCAGCGGTGTAGTGTGGACGGGGAGCTTTTCAGAAATACTAGATGAAACGCCAGTGTGGACGTGGATCGTTTTCGTTCTAAAACGCCGTTTTTTTAAACGGGGGTGTAAACAGGGCCTAAAGCTACAACGCTCAAGCAGCAAAATGAAACTTACAATACATTTGTACAGTATGTGTCTTTAAAGATTGTCAAGTTATCATTGAAAATGTTCTTTTGAACAAATTGAGAAAAGGTTTTATTTCTGTTGCACTCTTTTGCAAACACAGAACATACACTCTCATAAAAAGAAGAAGAAGAAGAAGAAGAAGAAGAAGAAGAAGAAGAAGAAGAAGAAGAAGAAGAAGAAGAAGAAGAAAAAGAAAAGAACCTTTTCATTCTGCGTGGTGTCCAAGGTACAAAAACCAAAATGTTCTAATGTGTCCACTTTAGGTAGTGATATGTAATTTTAAGGCACTGATGCATACATTTAAAGCACATTTGAGCTAAATAAGGTACACTTATACCATTTAGGTTTTGTGCCTCTTTTCTCAAAGTGCATCTTTAATGTTTTGATAAATGTGAAAACAATTTGCTGCTTAGTTGTTGTTTTTTTTCACTCACGTGGCAGCTTTAGGTTTTAGTCCATTAACTGTAATTCTCAACTGTCACATGTGAAATGTTTTTTCAGTTCATAAGATAGATAGATAGATAGATAGATAGATAGATAGATAGATAGATAGA
>CAIGQV010017103.1:1242803-1255021 GCA_903798115.1 Danio jaintianensis | reverse complement strand
TATCTATCTATCTATCTATCTATCTATCTATCTATCTATCTATCTATACAGATCTGTAATAGAAGTTTACCACCTAACCTCAGATTTACACTGGATTCTTGTGCAGCGTGTTATGACTCTTAAATGGCCACCAGTGCTGATCGTGGCCTCTAGTCAGTCCTCATGTTTACATCAGAACATTGATGTTTAGGAAGCTTTCCAGAAGCAGCTTCATGCGTTGCTTCACTAAAAATAGACGTCTGGACTGTTTTTGATTGTAGCTGCATGAAAGCCACACAGGTAAAATTCTAAACAACACAGTATACAAGATAGATTAGATAAGATTCAACATAGTTATGTATTCTACATGACTAAAACAGCAACAAATATTGTATCATTTTCCCTAACTGGAGTGTAAAACGTGTATAAAAACTGCATTGTTTTTGAAGGGTAGGTCTAAGACAGCAAATATAAAATAAAATATAACAATAAACACAAGAAGAAATAATCACTTTGACCAAACAAGTAAACATTTAGAAAACTTAAAAAGTGCAATAGGAGATCTTGGAAAATGCTAATGTTAGCCTGATAGGACTGAAACCCTAAGACCCACCCTTCCTATGAATATTCATCCAAAGCCAGGCCTCCTCAATGCATGGACACACACTAGACAACATGACTACAAAACATCATGTAAAATTCACCAGAGAGAAAACTTACATAATTACAATACAAAACTTACCAAACAAAAAGAACGTAAGTTTTGATGTTTGTCTGCCATTCTCTGTCTGAACCGTCTTTGTGAACGCACTGATGGCATAATCTATTCTGTGCAAACAGGGTGTGCAGAGGTATGCAATTACATTTTTTGACAGCCAGGTAGGACAGCCTATCTTAATGTTTTGGCCAAAAGTTTTGATTGCACTAACATTTCTTAGAACTTCCAGATGATATTAAAATATGTATAAATACATTTGGACCTCTTAATGTAATGATTGCAATCAGGATGTAAAGAGACTTTCAACCAGCATTAAAAAAAAAAAAAAAGTTTCTGAAGACAACTTGAAGACACCTATTCACCCTTAAACCATGGTAGAATCAAATATCATGAAATATTTATATTTTGCAAATCCATGTGAGTGGAGATCATTTTAACATCATTGCTGTCTGTACACAAAATGTAATGTACACTCAAAAAAGTCAACAAGCCACTTGCTCGATTTGCAAAATACAAATATGTCTTATGGAAAATAATGGAACGAGTTTAGTTCTGTTAAATGATTCATTCTAGTTGCTTAAAACGAAATGAAGAAATAATCAAATTAATTAGATGAGATCTTGTTGATTCAATGAGATTTAAGGTCTTCATATGAACAACTCTCTCTGGTGATTTACTGTGCACCTCCATAACAGTAGGTGGTGGTATGCACTTATATGCTGGTTCGCATACCCACCAATAAAACTGCATAAGAAGAAGTCACTGCACATGCTTAGCTTAACAGACTGAACGTTTGAACTTTTGCATTTCTGCACTTGTGGTGTTCCACATATATATGGACAACTTATTCTTGGCACAAGTAACTTGGAGACAAAACAAAAATGCACTTGGAGGTGCTTTTGCTTGTTGGTGATTGAATTTTTGCACTGTTCCCTTCAAAGAAGCTACTGGAGCATGAACACTGGTGCATGAACTTGAACAAGACTGATGTAGTGATTGAATGAAGAAGATGCACATTTGTAGCTGGACAGAAGCTCTCCTAGACAGCGGTCATTGTTAGAATATAAGACCAAAATGGCAAATGTCTGATCATCCATGTTAATGTTATTGTTTTTAAGGTTTGTTGGTAAGCCAAAATGAAAGTCTTGGTTGCTTGGTTATCAAGTTTCTTAAGAGCCAAGGTTTTCTTGGCTAAATGTGTTACAGATTGTTACTTTAATGGAGACCTCAAAGCGAGGAATACAGTTTAAACTTTATGTTAATGTCTAATGAAAAAATAAAAATGTTAAATTGTTTGCATGTTTTATGTACTTTTCATAGATTACTGAACGTCAACTCTAATTGAAGTGACACTATAGATTTTAATAACCATACATGGACAAGACCGGCACTTGTTGATGTAACAAGGACGAATCTCGTTGAGTTGAAGTGCTTTACTGACATTGAGTGAATAAGAATAAATTCAATCAGATAAACACAACATAAATATTATAATTAAATTAGCTGCAAAGAAGTTACATAGATCTATTAAAACCATGTTGAATTTACACATTTATATTGTGTTCATATAACACATTCAAAGCAGTTCAAGTTCTACGATTAAATCATGTTGATTCAACAAATAATTTGTTTGAGTGTATTTAAAATCCAATGGTAAAATGCGTTAGCTTTTATTACATGACTGTCGTTTTAATGTGTCCTAAAGCAGCATGTCAAGCTTTAGTCTCTCAGGCACTTGCCATTTTAGGCTAATGTGGTTTAATTAGAGCAATCAATCTCAATTTCCGGGTATTGATCGATTATTAAGTTGAGTCCTCACCCTCAGAACAAATAAGACATTTATGGGATTTATTTTTTAAATGAGAACTGACCACCATTTTGTTCCTCTCTTTTAAGTCGCTTAGCATAAATGTGTCAGATAAATGTACATTTAATAATACCATGTGTTAAAACTAGGGTTGTCAGTGTTAACACATTAACACATGCAGTGAATTAAATAAATAACACTGTTTAAATATATATGTTGTGTGCTTATTAAAAGCTGATGGGAACTGAGCAGAGACACAGCACTATGTTTCTATGTAAATGAAAAGAGACCTTCACTCTGTGGTGCAATTTAATTATTGTCAAATCTCAACAAGTAAAATATCACCCACTGCCATTGAAATGTTAATGTAAACACCAGCGGAGGACTAATGTGCAGGTCGTGGCGGTGGCAAAATCCTCTTTACACATGTAAAATGACCTCAATAAAAGTTAGTTCAATACTGAAATATTGCAGGTTTGGATTATGATGTTTAGATCTGGCAAACAGCTGTTTGTTGTGAAAATAAATAATGAGATTAATCATGATTAAAGTGGCATTATGTGCCATTAAATTATTAACTGCTGACAAATTTTAAAATCCTCAGCACATTTCCCAATTTGCATTCATTTAGAAAGTCAAAGCTCTGCAAATCTGTTCACACATGAACATTCAAGTCTTTCACTTAATTATACTTTTTTCTATCGCTCTCCTCTATTTTATAACTGTAATGACATTTTCTATACGTGGCATTGTTCTCTTTATGTTTGACATTTCAATATGAGAATATATGCAGTGCTTACAGCTTTTTCACGATAATTACATCTGATAATGTTTTGGAAATTACAGTTTAATGAGAAAAATACTGTGTCAACTAATTATAGATTATAGCTTACTAAACCTTAACAAAGTCGTTTCGGTATTGTCTCACCCAGACAGACTTTTCAACTTTTCAGAATGAAGTCGTATTCTGGCCAGGAACAGTGATTTGTTCTTCCTCAAAAGTCCTCATATTGCCTTCACTTCGGGAAGTTGCATTAAGCACCAATCAAATTAGATTTTTTCCAGATCAAGAAAGAGCTTTCCGGTTTCTTTGCCGTATGCATTAGACGGTCAGTGAACAGAATGTGGGGACAGATGCCACTGACTGAAACTAGTTTCAGTATAAAGATTGATTTCCCACACCATTTGAAGGGTTTTCAACTGATGTAATTGCTCAATTATTTCTGCCATTGACAAGATTTTATGAAATTGTGTTTATTTGTTAGTTATTCTTTTATTTATTTATTTTTTATAGCAGGGGCTGTCCTATGGTGTGGCGAGACGGGCTTAAGAATCACTTCAAACATGTTGTGAAAGGAAAATAATAAGGTGAGGATCCAAACTCAGTCTTATGGAGATTTCTTAAATAAAACAAAGACCAAAACAAGGGAAGCGAAGGTCATGTGGCCATAATATAAGCAACAAAACAACTGTCAACAAGAGGCAAACACTAGATTAAATATATATTGAATGGAAACAATCGGGCTAAACGAGATAACGAGACAAGGATGTGGAATAACTAAGGTAACTACCAAGGCAACTCAAGAAACAGGCCATGACACATTAAAACTGTCACAATCACCAGCGATCTAATCCTGGCAGATCGCTGGTAAACACACAGTTCGCTAACGGACTACAAATCCACCATTATGGACTACAAGTTCCAGTCATGCACCGCTCACAAACCTGTTCCGAGTTCTGGTCATGACACAAACACATACACAGCTGAAGCTGTTCATAACTGAACAGGACTATATACATGGACTATAAAGAAAAGCACTCACACACACTTCTGTGCTGAGTCTTGTTATACTGATTGTGAACATTACGATGAGCTTTCCTTGCCTTCCGTGTTTGAACCTTGCTTTGTTTTGTTTGTTTTACGTTGTCTGCTGCCTGCCTTCTGACCACTCGACTGATATTTGACTGCGATTCTGGATTGCCTGTATACATCTGTTTGCCCCTGTGTTGACCCTTGCTTGCCTGACCATTCTCTGTATAATAAACCCTGCATTTGGATCCACACCTCTGTTGTCAGCATCCCACTTTACATTTCAAAAACAAAACCAAACATTAATAATTGTTCCCTTCTCTTCAGTAATGTTGTAACTATATACGTTTGACTAGTAGTTTCTTCTCTAATACTAATATTGGAATTAAGGATTGCTAAATTTAATAGTATGTTAGTTAAAAACTAAGAAAGCAACATTTTTATTTTGCTCCATTATTTATAATTTTTTCACATGCAGTGAAATGTATGCATGGGCAAGTGAAAATCTAAACGATGGTACATACATGAATAAATATTGTAATATTTTAATCAAAGTGGTATGAAAATGATCAAAAATAGGGTCCAACTTTAAGGTAATGTACAATTTGCACTATTAACAAACCATTAACTAAGACTTTTATCTCATTAAACTAATTATTAGCTGCTAATTAATAGTTGGTAAGGTTATAGCTGGGTTTTGGTGTTGGGTAAGATTTGTGATGTAAAATAAGTTCATACTTGCTAATTAGTGCTAATAAACAGTTAACTATTAATTTTAGGCAGCTAATAAGCTGGTAGTAAATGTTGTGAATTGTTACTTAAAATAAAGTGTTACCAAAGTTTTTATTGAGTATCGTATAGAAGAAAGAAATTTCAGTATTGTGACAACACTACTTTTTTCTATGATTGTTTACCAGACACCAAGGTAATTCAAATAGTCTTGTAGTCATATTCTGCATTTTGAAAATTCAAAAGTCAAAAGTGTGTGCATGAGGCTTAGAAAGTATTTCAATGCAGTCAAACTATAATTAACAATACAATTTCAGCAACAACTTTAACCTCTAAAGAAGAAAGCAGCTAATTCTTTCTCTTCCTCTCACACGAGAAAGGCAGCTGCGTCTGAATCGGAGTGAAACATGGCTATTCCATTTTCATCATGTTAGACACTTCTGCCTTCATCCACGCAGTGATCATCAATCTCCCCTCGACAAGAGCCCCTCTGCCTAATGAATGCTGATGCTGAATTGATTTGTGGATGGGATGAGTTAATTTTAGATCTCCGTCAGGGTCCCTCATAATCCTGATGGCCCCACGAGAGCCTTGGATGGGCGAGAATACATCACTTCCTGTCTCTGATAATCTCTGATGACCATGAGCGACAAAATGAGCTGGCCTGGGCGTTCCCTTTACTGGAAACCCATCTGAACTCTTCACATAGGATACCACTAAGCCTCTATGTGAATGTGCCCTTCCAATTGCGTCATTTCCCACTTACCACAATATTTTGGTAAAGCCGTAGTGTGTAATTTCTGTTTAACTATAGGGGTACATGGTATTTGTGGAGTTTGCTATGTCAGGCTGATAATTCAGAACAGATAATTTGGTCATGTTATTAAAATGAACTCTGCCAGACATGCCGTACTACAGTCCCAAATACTCTTTTCATATTATCACCCCAATAATAGCACAATAAAAGGTAGAACAGGGCATTGTGGAAGGCAAATTCATTGAAGTAGATAGCCGGTACTGTAAAACAACAAACCATAAAACGCCTCAATTGCCTTTATTTTATGAAAACATCATTGGAGCTGCATAAATAATATGGCTGACGAGATGAGGCATTGCTTTTATTGCTGTTTTAAGATTAACTTAGAATGATTTTGATTATTATTTTTTTTTAAGCACACATTTTTCTTGCAGATCCGTAAAATGACCGATGGAGAGATGGATGGATGGATACATACAGTTTAAAAATGCAGGGTTCCACACAATTCATTCATGTTGTCCCAAAACAAGTTGATTAAGTTAACTTAATAACTTTAAGTGTATTGAACATAGAACAATTAAGTTGTGCTAAAAAATATCAAGTTTCAATTGTGTTGTTTCAGCTCATTTTAAATAGCATACATACATACAGGAATCCAGCCGTTTTTACAGTGTGTGGCTGAGTTGAAGGAAATTATTTTAGTTAAATCTCCACCTGTTTTCTGTAAGGTATGTGGGTAATATTATTGGTCTGTGGAAAGGGAACATATGGAATAATTGGAATTTATGAATGTTTTGAATTTAGATCAATCTAAGTTTTTAAGTGAGAAATAGATGACAATGTGAAGCAACGTGAAGTTTTACTTAACCTATGGTATGGATTATGTGCTTTGTACACTTTTTTAAACGTTTTGGATAAGACTTTTCTTCTTCAAAAATAATAATATTTTTCAATATTATGCCCAAGGAAGTGCAATTTAATCTATGATAAAAGTTCCTTTGGGAATATTATGAAGTCTTAAAATACAATACAGTTACAGAACTGACCATTTCTTTATGAGAACTGCACAAATGATTTAATCTTTATGTTTACTTTTTTTATAGAGTAGTTGGCCTAGTTCCTACTTTTCATTCATCTTAATTTATTCAACATAAATCCAGTTAATCTTCTGTCCTCATCCCTACATTAAAGACGCCAAACTCCAATTATCATTAAGAAACACATTCAGAAACAGTTAGTAAGAGCCAAAAAAGCTGCCTTGAGACCTATTTGACTGTTTCCCACTCTGTATTACAGCAATTGCAGTTTCATATTCAGCAGTAGAATAAGCCAAGTCCCAAATGCTCCCAAATGGTCAACTTTTCTCTTTTGAACACAACAATACAATGGGTAGATTTCAATCTAGGACTCCAAGCAAAAAAAAAGAAAAAGAAAAAGAAAACACCTGAGAGGCAGTTGAATGTTTGTATAGAAGCAACCTAAGAAACCACTAAAATAATTTGCCCTTTCCGGTATTCCACTAAAATAGTAAAAACCTACTGCTATTAAATTACACAAACTCAATAATCATGACATCTTATTTGTTCATTTTATAAAAGAAAGATTCTTCAAAGTGCTCAGACTTTGCAAAAAGCAAACCTGCAGTGTAGATAAATGTCATGACCAAAATACCCAGAACATTGTGTGTGGTTATAAACATGAGATAACTTTTAATTTTACATTCTAAGTAAGAATGCATTTTTTTTTTTTGCAAGTTTTTAAACTATGGTAAATATTAATGTTGTGTAAGCTATTTATTTTTGTTGTATTTTGTTTGTTTAGCAAATTCATCTGTTGAAGTCTATTGTAGATACACCATAAAATGTATTTTAGTTTACTTGCAAACCGATAGGCTTAAAAGATCAAGTAAAGGTTGTTTGTTATCAAAGAGCTTTAGTCATCCAGCTAGCAACATTACACATGCACATGATAACAAATGACAGAATGACGAAAGCTAATCAGACTCTATATTCAGCACAATTGTAACCTTCCCAAATACATAGACATAACAGAGACCAATTTAAAAAGATAATTTTTAACACTAACAGATCTCCCATTATGATTATATCCTTCAAAAAACTATTAAAACCACTTAATTGCCACATTTACTCCTAGAGTTTGAAGCAAAGCCTGCTGGGATCGACCAACCACTTGACAAAATGGTACTCTTACAAATCAATTTGTCCTAACTAAGGTTCTCTAAGCAATAAACTGTACCCTAAACCTAATCAATAGTGTAATAAAATTAAGAGCGAGATAAAAGGCTTTTGGTTGCATCTAAAAGCCTTTAAGCTCTTGAAATACACACCGGATGATCTACTGATCAAGTTTAAAATAAAATAAAATAAAATAGAATAAAATAAAATAAAATAAAAAAATACTAAATTAAAATAACAAAATATAATAAAATAAAATAATAATAAAAATAATACAATTAATCGTTGCACTTTGACACATTCGAAAACATTTTGTCATTTGCAAACCATGCACTATAGTAATTTTTTTTTTAAGATCAACATAGAAGGAACCATATAAAATAATTTTTTTTTTTTTTTTTTACAATCTAGCCCCGCGATCATAATTTCTGTCAAAATAATAAAAGCTAAAAGCCATTAGTGTTTATTTTAGATGAAAATGCAGTGCATGCATGTACACTTTTTTTTTTGTTTAGGGTTTTGCAGAAACCCTAGGTAGAGACACGTTTTTCCAATGAGCCTATGTTGGATGTGACACATTCATGCAGCACAATCCTCGCACATGCTGGCAGTGAAGCGTTTTGTGCCAGCGCTGGTGATGGTAATCTACGTCCTTTCCTACAGCATGCGATTGATTTATGCACAGTCAACAAGCTTCTCATTGAAATGGAAAGTGATTTATCGCGCGCATGTTGTGCAGTAAGCGCTTTTGTGGATTTACTTATGCCGTACAGCCGTTGAACATATTAGCTAGCCAAGTCAGCGATCGCAAAACAAACCCCCTTCTGTGCTCTGCACTATGTACTCCTTTCAGAGATCATAGACTCCCTGTGGAAAAGTCATAATTTATCTAAAGAGCGTTTATTCTGGGGATTGTTTATAAGTACTCAGGGAGCTACAAATCTGTAATTCTCTGCATGCATTTGCGGGATCATGGCAGAGGGAAAGAATGATGGTAGAGTGATTTCTGAAACAGGTTTGCATCTGCAAAAGAGCACGTCAGTAATACAATCTGAAGGGCGTCTCGATCGTTAGCTGTGTTTGCCGTACAAATGTCTGGCCTTCAGTGGCCTGGGGTCTGTCTGAGCATCTGAAAGCATCTAAAATCCAGTTTCCCTATTCAACAAGGCCAGTTGTTCTAAGTAATGCATCCCCTTACAAAAAAAAATGGTGAAAAAATACTCGTCCTTTGATTAAAATTTAAAAGAAGCAGGAAATATCCTTGCAGCAATACACTAATAGAAAATATTCAAAAAACACCCACACTGCTGAGAATGGCATTTGGATAATATGAAAATATCTGCTGTGCTCTTTCCTTTTAAAAACAATAATATAAATAAATAACTAAAAATGACACTGGTGTGAAAACATTTTGAAAGCATCTGATCATTGCAATATGGATATGCTTGCAGTCTGCAATTCATGTTGACAGATGAGGTAATTAAATGTACACTTCTGTGATAGTTTGATTATATAGTGTATTTAAAACTGTAGACAAGTATGGTACAAATAAACATCACAAACTTTTGATTTCCCTGTCAAAATCATCTTAATTCTGTGACATAAAGCCATTTATTTAGGCAACCTATTAGGTCAGGGAGGTTTATTTGTTCATTTCATTTTTATTACAAGCAGTCCATACATTTGTGATAAAAAAAAAAAAAAAACCTGTAATACTTTTTTTTTTGCGCACCAATTTTTGTCTGCCTATTATTAATTCATTCATTCATTCATTTTCTTTTCGGCTTAGTCCCTTTATTAATCTGGGGTTGCCACCTATTATTAATATATAAGCCAATTATTAGTACATATAAAGTGTGATCTTATTCTACACCCCTAATCATACCAATACTAAACCCAACTACTACCTTACAAATAATTAATAAGCAGCTAATTAGTACTTTATTGGGCTAAGTCTTAGTTAATTGTGTGTTAATAGTGATAACTGTACCTTAAAATAAAGTGTGACCCAAAAATAAATTAAAAAATTGCAACTTTGGTAAGTTTCCATTAGTTAACTTTAGTTAATGCATTTACTAACATGAACAAACAAGGACAATACATTTGTTACAGTATGTAATCATATTTGTTAATGTTAGTTGATTAAAATAAAGTAATTAATTGTTAACTTGTTCACTCACGGTGCATTAACTAATGTTAGCACATCTTTTGATTTCAATAAAGTATTAGTACATGTTGGACTATGGTTAATAAATGCTGTACCAGTAATTTTCATTAATAATTATTATTAATTCATTCATTTTCCTTCTGTTAGTCTCTTACTTATCAGGGGTCGCCACAGCAGAATGAACCACCAACTATTCCAGCTTATGTTTTACACAGAGGATGCCCTTCCAGCCACAACCCAGTACTGGGAAACACCCATACATTCTCACATTGACACACATACACTATCAATTCAACTATAGTGTCTTTGGACTGTGGGGGAAACCAGAGCACTTGGAGGAAACCCACGCGAACATGGGGAGAACATGCACACTCCACAGAAAAATGCCAACTGGCCCAGCCGGGACTCAAAGCAGTGACCTTCTTGCTGTTAGGTGACAGTTTCTAACCACTGAGCCACCGTGCCGCCCTCATTATTAATTCATGCTAGTAAATACATTAGCTAACATCACTGGAACCGTATTGTAAAATATGATCAGAAGTTCTTACATATAACCCACTTTAAGTACTACACCTTTGCTGCCTTGCTGGCACTGATATTCAAGAAACGCAATACTATAAATTCTAGTGCTCTGGTTTACAGCAAGCCACATAAAAAAAACCAGCAAATCATCACCATTAAATAGTCAAAACAGCTGAGGACAGTGTGAAGCAGCTTGGTTATGGCAGAATATTTTGTATGCTGCAGCTCTAAGGCACACACATACTGAAATTCTTTATGTTCCTGGAGAGAAAAGTCTGCACTATACAAAGTGTCACACAATAGTAAAACGAAGCATTTAATGTACACTGAGGTCACTGGTTTCTACATGGGGGATCACGAAAGGTGTGGGGAACAATATTTCATTAAATGATAAGCACAGATGAGAACTACATAATTTCCTTTTAAGTTATCACTATGTAACATTAGCATTAGCAGTTTTGTACTGATGATATGTATAATTATTTTTTTTACCAAGGGACAGTGGTCTTTGTAGAAAGAGAGAATAAGAAGCAGATCATATATCATTCATTCATTCATTCATTTTCTTTTCGGCTTAGTCCCTTTATTAATCTGGGGTCGCCACAGCGGAATGAACCGCCAACTTATCCAGCATATGTTTTACGCAGCGGATGCCCTTCCAGCTGCAACCCAGTACTGGGAAACATCCATATACACTCATTCACACACATACACTACGGACAATTTAGTTTAATTCACCTATACCACATGTTTTTGGACTTGTGGGGGAAACCGGAGCACCCGGAGGAAACCCACGCCAACATGGGGAGAACATGCAAACTCCACACAGAAACGCCAACTGACCCAGCCGAGCGTCAAACCAGCGACCTTCTTGCTGTGAGGCGAACGTGCAGCCATCATATATCATATAATACATTATGGTACGTTTGCCACTCTTGTCTGAAATAGCAGTGATCCTGTACCTGAATAAGTGTAGACAGGTTCAGCAATGTTAGCGCTTTTAACTGCTGAATAACTAACTAACTAACTAACTAAATAAATAAACAAACTAACAAATGTAACTGCCTACTCATCCGTTTGAATGAAATCCCTTCTTTAACTATATGCATACAACTGAAGTGTCAAAATTATGAGTTCTCCTGTGAAATTGTTATTCTTTTTCAAATATTTACCAAGTCCCGATTAACAGATCAAGAAAATGTTCAGTGTTTACTACACTATTTTTACATTTTTTCTTCTGAGGAAAGTCTTTTTTTTTTTTTTTACTTTGGATGGAATAAAAGTAGGTTTTTTGTTCTTTGCTTTTTGTTTTGTTTTTTGTACATATATTTTTCAGATTTGAGGGTCTCCTTGCCAACACCCTGATCTTTAGCTCCCTCCACAGATTCTCAATTGGATTTAAGTCAGCACTCTGGCTGGGCCGCTGCAAAATGTTAATGATTTTGTATGCTAACCATTCTAATAAATAAATGAATGAATGAATGAATGAATGAATGAATGAATGAATGAATGAATGAATGAATGAATGAATGAA
>CAIGQV010017103.1:1220370-1235611 GCA_903798115.1 Danio jaintianensis | reverse complement strand
TGTGTGTGTGTGTGTGTGTGTGTGTGTGTGTGTGTGTGTGTGTGTGTACGTGTTTTTGTGACATGTCAGGACACAAATCTGTATAATGACATAGGTATGACACAGGTATTACAAAAAGGAGGTGAAATATGAGGACACAGCTGATGTTCTCATTTCTCAAAAAGCGTATAAATCCCACAGAATACATTTATTTCAGAGAGTAAAGCTGTACACTGTTTCCTGTGATGGTTGGGTTTAGTGGTAGGGTGTACAAAATACGGTTTGTGCTGTATAAAACCAATGGAAATCTATGTAATGTACCCACTTTTCACAAAAACAAACCCAATATTAACAGTTTTTTGCAACCCAGGCTCATTCTGAAAATGTACCGCTATATTCATTTCTGGAGATTGCTAAATACGTCACAGGAGCTATGTTCTTTTGCAGTTTTTGTTTTCGCGAATCCACCATAGGCCGCTATGTACGCTTTTTCAGATCTCAAATTTCTCTTACGATTTCCATTTGCACCTGCTGTTCTTCCGTAAATCCACAAGAGCTGCTGTCGACTGACTGACTGACTGACTGACCGATCGACTGACCCACCCTCCCCCTTCCCTAAACCCAACCAATAGTATTTTTAAAGGCACCGATTGACCAGCCCACCCACAAAAAAGAAAAGCCCTCGCCTGATTTTTATCATGTGTTCAGATTTTACCACATTATCACCCTGTTATTTACTTGTTTATTTAATTTTTTGGTTTCTGTTTTAGTCTTACCTGCTTTCTGGAACCGTTCTTCGCCGGACTCCAACCTTGTCGTCGTGGTCAACTCCTCTTTGCGTCTCTGCCGACGTACATGGCGAGCTAACTGGACAAGCTGGTAACAGCGGAAAAGCTGTCCATATGGAGGTAAGTGGTCAGCTGGTAAGCGTGAAAAGGAACGGCATCATACCGCCCCGCAGCGTTCATTTTAAAGACCAGCCATACATACTTCTGGCTACATAATTCTCGGTCTCCAGAAATGTATATAGGGCTACGTTTTCAGAATGAGCCTATGTTGGTGTTCTGCCAGATTTTGTCAAATTTCATTTTAAGTATACCAGGGCCTTTATTCCCACTCTATTATGATGTTCTGAAGTCAGAAAACTAACAAGCTCTCTAAATAAAGTCCACATATGCACATCTCTAGTTTAGACTAATCACTTAAAAAATAAACAAAGGGCTACGTTTCCTTTTATTGATGAAATGAGGATGTTGGTTCCTCTTTCTTGTATTGCTTACTGTAACAGTAAATCACTATCTGTAATTGATAGGTCACCAGTATGTACAATCTGTATAAGCATAAGTAAAAAAAAGTTTAAACTGAACAAAATATAATGCCATAAATCAATAAATGCAATTTGGAAACCTATGCAACTTTACAGACAGTAAGATTGGACATTGCCACTTCTTTGTATTTCTAAAACTAATACAAAAGTGTGACAAAATGCATTGATGCATAGATGATTTTACAAAATAACTCCATGTAATGATTATGCACTTTTAATTCACTATGTTTGCATTTAGCTCTTGTTTAGTCATGCTGTTTGGACAAGTATATTGTGGTGATTGGTCATGGTTAAAGAACAATGTGGGGAAGATTTGATTAGACCGAACTAATGGATTCCAGTCTAATGCATGATAACATAAACAGTTCCTCTTAAAATGACTGTGGTCTGATTAATGTATCTCTTTGCACTCACCTAAAAATAGAGCCGGCAGGACCAATTACCCTCTATTTGCCACCTGGGAAGGCTGAACTCATGCCAACAGTTGCTCTCCATGCCATACTGGGTATGAGCTAAGCTATCAGTCTGAATCCACACAATTGCCCAGACTGTGCACTGAACATTGCAGAAAAAAATAAAGTATACAGATGTTTTCTGGTTATCTGTAGATATCACTTCAGCCTTTTCAGCAAATGTGACTTAAGACCAAGACTTATTCATCCAGCAGAGATAAGAGGACGCCAACTATTTTCTATTTCCTTTGACGGCACAGTGATTTATTTTCCCAAAGCCTTGTGTAAAACAACTCTGAGTGTGCTGTGAGAATAAGTGCTTTTGCAATATTTCATTAGAGCAGATTTAATTCATGAAAAAATACATAATAATAGGTCATAAAAATAAAATTTACATAAACTGCTCATTAGTGTTAAAAAAGTCTATAAACTGCAATGATTTGATGTTTTGAGGCAAATGACAACACTTAATTCCATTTCATTTTAATAATCATTATCACTTTCAAATGACAAAAGTCTATGAAATTAAAATAGTATAGTAAATACTGGCCAAAATTTCCTTTATATGTAATATTTAGGACAAGAACCATTTAATCACACACAAAAAAATTAAATAAAATATAAACTTGTTAGGGCGACGCGGTGGCGCAGTGGGTAGCACGTTCGCCTCACAGCAAGAAGGTCGCTGGTTCGAGCCTCGGCTGAGTCAGTTGGCATTTCTGTGTGGAGTTTGCATGTTCTCCCCATGTTCGCGTGGGTTTCCTCCGGGTGCTTCGGTTTCCCCCACAAGTCCAAAGACATGCGGTATAGGTGAATTGGGTAAGCTAAAATTGTCCGTAGTGTATGTGTGTGAATGAGTGTGTGTGAATGTTTCACAGTGATGGGTTGCAGCTGGAAGGGCATCCGCTGCGTAAAACATATGCTGGATAAGTTGGCGGTTCATTCCGCTGTGGCGACCCCACATTAATAAAGGGACTAAGCCGAAAAGAAAATGAATAAATGAATAAACATGTTAAATATTTATGCATGTATGTATGTAAAGTATGTACAAGATTTATGTATTTATTTATTCATTCATTCATTTGTTTTCTTTTCAGCTTAGTCCCTTTATTAATCTGGGGTCGCCACAGCGGAATGAACTGACAACTTATCCAGCATATGTTTTACGCAGCGGATGCCCTTCCAGCTGCAACCCATCACTGGGAAACACCCATACACTCTCATTCACACACATACACTACGGACAATTTAGTTTACCCAATTCACTTATAGCACATGTCTTTGGATTGTGGGGGAAACCGGAGCACCAGGAGACGGGAACCCACGCCAACACGGGGAGAACATGCAAACTCCACACAGAAATGCCAACTGGCCCAGCCAGGACTTGAACCAGCGACCTTCTTGGTGTGAGACAACAGTGCTAACGACTGTGCCACTCAATTCTAATCTCATTACATTATTTATAAAACTGCAATAACTTAGTTTAAATGCACATTTGTAAATAAACACTTTGTGGTAAAATAGTATGGCAAGCACTTTGACAAAACTGTAGGAAATATTTTTGTTGCATCAAAAGGTGTTATTATAATTACTATCCGACAAGCTAATCCAGCAAAAAAAAAAAAAGTGCTTAATGTCACTAAAAGGCAGTATTTGAACCACAACATTTAATACAATATGAAGCGAATAACTGCAAAAAGAAACACTTTTGAGGAAAAAAAAAGAGCCACCCTTTCAATAGGCTGGCTACGTACGTGTGTATGTATGCAATCTAATGTAATGTGATTAAATTTTATTTAATTTAAATAAGGATTGCCCCTTTCAGACAACCAAAGTCTAAAAATACACCTAAAATCTATAACAATACCCACCAAATGCAGTTTATATAAAATATTTTGAACAAGAATCATTTGATGACCTAAAAACTCCCTATACAAACTACTAATTAAAGAGTACAATTACAAAAAAGAATGATTGATGGAAGTTACTAAAACTGTAGTTTAAACTGTAAAGTAGACAAGATTAATAAACTATGGCATCAACAAAACAAGAGTTATAACTCAAACAGCAAAGCACATCACTTATGTTTATGTAGCTAAGCAGCTTAATTACATACAGCGAAAAGCAGTTTTAATTACAAAAATGGCTTTACACAAATAGAAACTTGAAATAGTCTGCTATGCCACTTATGCGACTCATCTAATGAATGAACGGAGCATAGTTCATTTATTAAGCTCGGTTAGGTTTTATCATTTTGACTACATTTAGTCTTTTTTTCATTTTAGTCAACAATAATGTGCTGTTCATTCATTAGATGAGTGGATCAGAGCTCACACATTTATAATTTCCAATCATACTACTTGTGCAGAAGACCTGTAAAGTTTCTCTTTATGTCAAGATATAGGCATTAAATATGCTTCACTCTTATTTTAGTTGACAGCCCGAAGTTTAGTTTAGCTTTTATTATTTAGTTTAGCCTAAAGAAACTTATTTGTTTCTCAGAGAATATGAATTACAGAGAACCAGTTAAAGTCCAAATTTAGAGAACCACAGATGTAGGAAAACCTATTTCTGCTGCTTTGTGCCAACTAGCACAGCATACTTGGTCTAATAAGTGAAATAAAAAGGAAAGCCACTGAGACTTCATTATTTTCACATTCACTAATACTATTTCTGAAACAATCATTCAGTTCCTGACTGCAAAAGTGATTGACGTAATTAGCGGTAATGTGATAATTGCTCTTGGAAATCTGTCTAATGCCCTCTGATGCCAACTGTGTGCCCATATGACTGAGGCCAGCTGGTACATGATGGTTGCACAGGTAAACCTTACAGCCCTGGCCTTCAGGATCCCATGCTGGTTCGAGCCCTACTCGCCACAGTCCAAACAGTTACTCTTGCTTGTAAATGAAAACTTTACACACCGCAGGTCTCCTGTTCCTTAGCACTGTCCCTTTAGCTCCAGGCCAGGTCAATATTTGATATCATAACAGAGACTGTTCTCAATTTAATGCGATATTAACTTAACTATGAGACCAGAATAAACAAAAAAAAAGGTCTTTTGGAATGATCTGCTGATAGGAAATGTGACTTCTAGTTGTCAGTCCCTCTGAAACCTGGACAGACCTAATGAGGCATGTGTTTATCTCAGCCTACCTCCTCATATGTGTTCCACTAATTATGAGGAAAAACAACATTTTATTAGACTGATGGAACTGATTTACTAAGGTCCCAAATGAAGGCTACTAATTTACTGATGCAATCTAAGAAATGGTGTTTGTGATTTATAGGGGTGTTTGTGGGGTACTAAGAGTAATTGGACCAAAACATATACATGCAAATAGGTTCTCTGTTTTTCTAAAGAAGAGTTTTGCATGCGGTAATACCAAATGTCAGTCATGCAGCTCACTAAATACCAGAGATGTTGAAGCATGGAACAGAACGGAGGGGTTGAGGAACATTCATTCATTCATTTTCTTTTCGGCGTAGTCCCTTTATTAATCTGGGTTTCGCCACAGCGGAATGAACCGCCAACTTATCCAGCATATGTTTTATGCAGTGGATGCTCTTCCAGCGGCAACCCATCACTGGGAAACACCCATACACTCTCATTCGCACACAAACACTACGAACAATTTAGCTTATCCAATTCATCTATAGCACGTCTTTGGACTTGTGGGGGAAACCGGAGCACCCGGAGGAAGCCCACACAAACACAGGAAGAACATGCAAACTCCACACAGAAACGCCAACTGACCCAGCCGAGACTCGAACCAGCAATCTTCCTGCTGTGAGGCGACAACGCTACCCACTGCGCCACCATGTTGAGGAACATATTATTTTAAAAGTTTAACTCCTATTGAATGCATTTTAGAGTTAATTTTCTTAGTATATTTAATTTAGTACCCAAATACATCAGTTGAAAGTGGTACAGATGAAATAATGTGAAAAGCTTTTGTGTGCGGTGTTGTTTACAAGGAGAAGAAAACAGTTTCATTCTCAAAAATGTATTTTTTATTTTTAGGGCCATAAACTACCCTTTCCTTGAAAACAAATGGCCAAAATGAATGCAAAGTTTTACATTCTAGGGCAGCATTTATTTATGATTTCAAAATTAAATACTAATTAAATAGCTGTATCTTCCACTATTTGCTATACCTGCCAATGTATAAAATTAATTTTACCTTAATTAGCACCAGTAATTTATATGATTAACTTAAATATTTCTCATTTAATTACTTGCAAAAATCGCAATTAATCAAAGCAGGGTGAATCGCCTTCCGCTACTATGCGCCCTACTGCTGGAATCAGCTTCCAGAGATGATCAGATGTGCTCCAGCAGATTCAATTCAAGGCTTAAAACACATCTGTTTAGCTTTGCCTTTACCGAATGAGCACTGTGCTACATCCAACCGATCGCACTATTACATCTTTCTTTTATTTTTTATTAATTTAAAACCTGTTTAAATTATAATTTTTTTATTCTTTGTTGTTTTTATTTTTTATACTTGTTCCTTTTATTGTTGTAAATGTAAAGCACTTTAAATTACCATTGTGTATGAAATGTGCTTTATAAATAAACTTGCCTAGCTTTAATAGTGTTACATTTTCACATCAAACCATGGTCCAACACTCTCAGAAATAAAGGTACAAAACCTGTCACTGCGGTGGTACACAACCTGTCACTGTCATTTTTGTACCACAGGTCCACAGTTGTACCTATTATTTCATAGTATCTTAAAGAGACAGAATTGTACCTTCAATATACGAATATGCATCTGTAAAGTACAAAAAGTGTATCTTTTGAAAAGGTACTGCCTCGGTGACAGGTTTTGTACCTTTATTTCTGAGAGTGAAGGACATTAATGTATATGATTACATTGCATGAAGTTACATTGCATCTACATGCCAACTAATTCTCATTATATTATAAGTAGACTGTTAGGTTGGGGTTAGGGTTAGGGTTAGTGTAAGTTGACATAGAAAGTTTCTAGTTGAAAGAAAATTGACGTACTAGCAAAGTTTCTTATAGTCAGCTAAATGTCTGTTGAAGGAGCAGTATCAGCAGATATTAAGCAGACAGTCTACTCAGACTCAAATGAGAAGTAGTTGGCATGTAGTTGCAATGCAACTTTTAGTCAACAAAACGTGCAATAGGGACCATTGAAATAAAGTGTTATCACGAAATCTAAATGTAATTTCGCACTTTACCATGCTTGGCACCAATACACAACCAGACCAATCAAAATTCCAATGTGCATGCTGGCAAAAGACTTAAAAAGCACCTAAATTGCTAGGCAACATTCTTTATGTCTGAAAATACATAAAATACAATACGTTTTTTTTAATATTTCAAGGAAAAAATACAAATAAAAGTGTCAGTCATCATGAGCACATTCACATTCTCTCTCTTCTCAATGTTTTGATTTTGATACAATGACAGTGGTGCACACATATAAAACAAATTAGTATCTGCTTATCTCTGTTATTCATGTGCTCATTAATTTGCTATTTCTGAAATGACTTTGACAGATCATTAGTTTTTCCAATTGTTTTGCAGTTAATCTGCTTTTAATCAGTCTACATGTTGTTTCGTTGTTAAAAGCCAGACCCCAATGGGCACCACAATTCAGCATGCAACAAACGCATCTATCACCCACTGCCCTATGGCAGTCATTGACCAGTAATGACCATCGATGGCAACACTAGAGACTGCCATCTGGAAATTCGAATTCAATCAAACACAGATATAGAGATAGATCACCTTATTGGGTTGATCAATACTTCTTATAGCTTTTTTACTGGGTAGTTTACAGTTTTGGCGACGCGGTGGCGCAGTGGGTAGCACGTTCGCCTCACAGCAAGAAGGTCGCTGGTTCGAGCCTCGGCTGGGTCAGTTGGCGTTTCTGTGTGGAGTTTGCATGTTCTCCCCGTGTTCGCGTGGGTTTCCTCCGGGTGCTCCGGTTTCCCCCACAAGTCCAAAGACATGCGCTATAGGTGAATTGGGTAAGCTAAAATTGTCCGTAGTGTATGCGTGTGAATGAGTGTGTATGGATGTTTCCCAGAGATGGGTTGCAGCTGGAAGGGCATCCGCTGCGTGAAACATATGCTGGATAAGTTGGCGGTTCATTCCGCTGTGGCGACCCCAGATTAATAAAGGGACTAAGCCGAAAAGAAAATGAATGAATGAATGAATGAATGAATGAGTTTACAGTTTTTTTTTGGTTAGTCAAATCATCAAGCAAATTGTGCAATGGAAATCCAAAAGTTCTGACACTGGCACTTTTACATGCACCCAAATAATCTGTTTATTATTGACAGTTCGATTCAAAAACATTAATGTAAACACCTTATTCGATCCAACTGAGCTCGATCTGAATGACATTTCAGTTTAATTGAAAGTGGTTTATTCCTTTTTCTAATCCAGTCCAACAGTAAAAAAAATAATGAATCCGACTATTTCTCAATCATATTCAGAAGTATCTGAGACATGTGTGCAGTGCAACGTTTACACGTATTAACCTGCACAAATTTTGATAAATGCATGATAAAGCATGTAAAACTTTTGCCTATATATTTTCATTAGATTGATTAATGAAGTATTTTACTTTTGAAATGTGCTTTAATCTAGATATGCTTCAATTATCCATAAAATTATATAATTTAAATAAAATAAATACAGCAAAAGTAAAATATTACAAATTAAAATTAAGAAATGAAACAAAACATTCAAGACTGTCAAATATTTTTCTTATTAATGTGCATAAAGAAGGAACAACTGCATGTGGAATGGACTTTCAGAAATAAAACTAATATTTCAATTTGTTTGACACAATATCCTGCTTAATTAATTAATTTTTTTATGCATGTATGTATTTATTTATAATGCATTTATTACTTAGGTAAACAAAAAAAATCATTGATTACCATTGCACAATGGTTTGTGCTTTTTTGACAGTTACAGTATGCCAATAAGGTGTTGTGACAGGTAAATCAACCAGTCAGGTCTCATTTTGTATTGTGTCAGGTTTAGTGACGTGGAAACATCCCCACAATAGCATAATGCATTACTAATTCACAAACATCGCATAAGACATTTTTACTAAAACGCCCAGCAATTGAACCACGGATATGACTATTTAACAGCAATAGACTGTGATAGCCATGCCAGTAAGACGCTCCCAATAAACTTCTGCTTGGAGCATATCTATCCTTTTTATTTTTAACAATGAACACAACATTAAAAATCCATCTTCTATGTCAACTTCTGTTCTTGTATATTTGGCTGCATGCAGCTGAAATCTCGTTCTCTTTGATATTTTGCTTAATCTTCAATAATAAATGTGAAGGGAACAAATTAGCGAAATTAGGGAAACATAAAAAAATCTGACAAATAGTTGGAAAGGCTTGGAAATTAATACACTTGCCATATCCAGTAGGCAAACATGTTAATATATCTATTTTAGATTCAACTTAATTGCCCCAAGTTAAAACTCTTGGATGCATTTCAAAGAGTTTATTCAGCGGACCTCACATACTTTTAAGAATTCAGCATTAGTCGATCTTGATGAATGCTCATTGTCACGAATGTAAACATGGAGAGCATCTCCCTTATATCATGAAGAATTCAGAAAATGACTTTGAGAGAACTGAGCATTTGCAAGCAAATTGCTGTTTGCTTACAGAGTCCTGGGCCACAGAGGGAAGGAAGCATGAGTGTCGCATCTGCCAAAAACCTGTCTGCTAATATATCACGGCCAAGGTGCAGAGATTCTCACAGCCAGCTTGAAATGACGAATGAGGATTAATCAAGCAGTTCTGGGACCATGTCTGAACGGACAGTAATTCACACCAGCTAGACTCCCACGTTTATATATCAGGCATCTAAAGAAATGCTTACATCACCGAGTACATCACTGTCAAGCTCTCTCAGATACTCAGGCTGTTGAAATAACTGCAGAGAAACCATCCAACGCAACACCTGGGTCAAAACAGACCCGAAGTGACACTTCTCAGCCCAGAGAGACACTTTGAACACGTCGGTATCAATATTGTGTTTGCCCAATTATTCACAGTCCAGCGCTAAGCTCCTCATAGGGGTAATGTCTGTTTTGTCATTTCGAACCGATAGGACAAGGCCCACAGCATTGCTGCCCTGAATTACAACAAAGAGCAAAACCTGTGACCTTGCCGCCCACTGCTATCTCAGAACCTCAGTCGCTCGTGTGTTTTCACGGACTCAGCCAGAACGCCGCAGGGAGTGAAACATATCACTCACACTGCGCAAAGTTAGCTGACCCTGGACGTTTTTCCTGGGTATTGGCTCTTACACATATATACACACACACACACACACGCACACGCACACACACAAACACACACAGATTCCCTCACATGTAAACGGACAAAAATACCCCTTCACTTTCACCTCTGCGCTGGACTGATAAGCATACGATGAGCTTTGTCAAGAAATTTGTTTTTTTTTTTCTCATTATCTGAATCACTATTCTCTCTCTCTTTCTCTCATACATACACAGACACAAATAAATCATCAAGCAAACAGCATGTGTTCTGAATATTAGGCCAGATCATTTGATGATTACATATGATAATACATTGATTTTCCTTCGGCTTATTTATAATGGGTCACCACAGCGGAATGAACCACCAACTATTTCGGCATATTTTTTATGCAGCGGATGCCCTTCCAGCAACAACCCAGTACTGGGAAACACCCATACACTCTCGCATTCACACACACTCATCCACTAGTGCCAATTTTATCATTCATTCATTTTCCTTCGGCTTAGTCCCTTTATTTATCAGGGGTCGCCACAGCGGAATGAACCGCCAACTATTCTGACATATGTTTTACGCAGCGGATGCCCTTCCAGCCGCAACCCAGTATGATTTTTATGTATGATGATGTTTGGAATTACAGGGACACAAGGTGATTGTCCTTTACTCGTATTTTAAAATCTCTGAGTTAACATATAAGGCTTTACATGATCTAGCTACACAGTACTTGACTGACCTTTAATGCCTTACACACCACATCGTAATCTGCATTCTTCACAGAGTGGTCTATTAGTTGTTCCCAAGACACGGCTTCGCTCTAGGGCTGACAGCGCATTTTCATTTTATGCTCCAAAGCTGTGGAATATTCTCCTGGTAGACATCGGGGAAGCAAATTCTCTAGGGACATTTAAATCTCTTCTTAAAACATTTTTTCTTTGCAGATTGATTTTTACCTGATTATTCATTTTGAATGGCCCTACAGTACATTGCTTTTATATATTGTATTGTACTGTATTGTGTTGAAGGTCGCTGGTTCGAGTCCAGGCTGAGTCAGTTGGCATTTTTGTGTGGAGTTTGCATGTTCTCCCCGTGTTCACGTGGGTTTCCTCTGGGTGCTCCGGTTTCCCCCACAGTCCAAAGACATGTGGTATAGGTAAATTGAATAAACTAAATTGTCCATAACGTATGTGTGTGAATGAGTGTGTATGGATGTTTCCCAGTACTGGGTTGCGGCTGGAAGGGTATCCGCTGTGTAAAACATATGTTGGATAAGTTGGCAGTTCAATCCACAGTGGCGACCCCTGATAAATAAAGGGACTAAGCCAAAGGAAAATTAATGAATGAATGTATTGTATTGTATTGTATTGTATTGCATTGTATTGTATTGTATCGTATCGTTTCATATTCATGTGTTGTTGTTTTTTTCTGTTGTGTTGCTTCCCTGTAAATCACTTTGAGAAAACAACTTTTAAATGTGCTATGAAAATAAATGTATTATTATTATTAGTAGTAGTAGTAGTGGGTGACGCGGTGGCGCAGTAGGTAGCACAATCGCCTCACAGCAAGAAGGTCGCTGGTTCGAGCCTCGGCTGGGTCAGTTGGCATCTCTGTGTGGAGTTTGCATGTTCTCCCCGTGTTCGCGTGGGTTTCCTCCGGGTGCTCCGGTTTCCCCCACAGGTCCAAAGACATGCGGTATAGGTGAATTGGGTAAGCTAAATTGTCTGTAGTGTATGTATGTGTGTGAATGAGTGTGTATGGATGTTTCCCAGTGATGGGTTGCGGCTGGAAGGGCATCCGCTGCGTAAAACATATGCTGGATAAGTTGGCGGTTCATTTCGCTGTGGCGACCCCAGATTAATAAAGGGACTAAGCTGAAAAGAAAATGAATGAATGAATTATTAGTAGTAGTAGTAGTAGTTTTTATTAGTAGTACTATTAGTATTGTTGTTGTTGTTGTTGTGTTTAGAAACAGCATACTCCCAGTGAACAAAACTGACTGCATAAGAGCAGCTTCAAACAATAAAAAGCAGTGTTTTGCTTAATTTCAGTTGTAAAGCAGCTCTACCGAAGACAATAGCGTCATTATCCAGCTCAGTTAAATTTAATTTAATTCACGTCCTTAGCACATATATTTACACTGAAGGCATATGATTACAGGGGTTATTTATATCATTATCTCTAAGAATAAAGTGCAGCGGTAGTGATGCTTGCCTTAGCAACTGGATGAAGAGTGCATGCTTTCGTTACCATGGCAACCAGGCAATAATATCCTTTGCTCAGCACCTGTTTGGAGGAAATGCGTATGGGAGATACATTTAGTGAAAGAAGAAGGATGTTTTTTTTTTTTTTTTGCTTATTCAATTTTAGGATTCCATTTTAGCTGCTGTTTGGTTTTCTGTATTCTTTTGAAGATACATTAGTAAAAGCATCAAAAGAGCAAAGGCACCTATTGCATGTTAAAGTTTTTATATAACTGACACACATATGCAATTACTAAACATTACTTTTGTCTCAAGATAGTTTTCATGTAACTTTTTGTCAACGTTAACGGAATGATGTATTCATGTAATATTTTGGCATATCATTGTGTGTGTGGCATTTTCACCCCAACTTGACCACTTCACACCATTTTGGAGCACCAATTGCCACTTATTGTTAAAAGTAATATGCAGGTACAGTACGTGACATTAAAAGCAATTGCATTTATGTTTTTTTTCAACTATTTAGCTTAAAATCACTAACACATGCCGTTAATGATTCTAATCTTACTCTTGAATCTTCTTAAATTTTACAATTTTAATGTATGAAGTTTACCGTCAAGTTTAATTACTGCTTCCAGCTATATTCACAATTACTGGTATAGCTATCCTACATCAATGGCTTTGTGATAAATGCTAATATAAACATAAATGAACTGTTCCCTAATGCACAGTGAAACTACGACATTCATTGTATCAATACCTCAGAATACACCCTGCCTTCTATAGATTTATCTGTGATAAAATCTTGGAAGTGCTTCTTTTTTTTCCTCCACAGCAAACACTGCAACTCAATAGTGCTGAGACATGAACTGCTACATTAAAACCCTATAAATATGTCAAACTACAGCCAGGGAAAAGTGGACAGGGACATCCATTAGTGATGGGCATATTTTACTAGAAAATCTGATGACCTGATCATCCCTTCAAAATATTGTGATTTGTGTCTAGTGATGCTTTAAGTTCAGGTACAATCTCAGCCTTAGATGTTACTCATCCAGATACAGTATATGTTCACTCCCAAAGTTCATCACTATCACAGTTCATATTTTAATCAGCCTGCTAGGTATAAAATGGTTGATAAAATATTTTGAGCGAAATACTCAAACATAAATACATTTTTTAAAAGGTAGCTTGCTGCATATAATATGCAGATCTGTAAATCCCACTTTTTTTTTTTTTTCCTTTCAATTTATGAGGGTTCACTCATTTCCTCAGATTTCTCTTTTGTTTGCGGAGACTGGTGCTCCATCAACTTCCAAAATAAACATATCTCCTGCATACACCTGCCAATGAGGGAACTGAGAGAACTGCCATCCAAAAATGGTTCTTACCATTCAAACTTGTATTTTCGCTTCGGATCAGTAGTGCCAAGAATGTGTCTGTAGCGTTTAAAAAAAACTTCTAGTTCAATGCTTGTGGAAAAAACTAAATGCAGGAACATTTTTCACAACAGTCTTTAGGAGACTATTCAAACCCTCTAATTTGGTTATGTATGAGGATCAGTCTATTGTCTATATTTTATGTAGTCATTATCCTATTTTGGGGTGACACGGTGGCTCAGTGGTTAGCATTGTCGTCTCACTGCAAGTAGGTCGCTGGTTCGACTCCCGGCTGGACCAGTTGCCATTTCTGTGTGGAGTATGCATGTTCTCACCTCCGGGTGCTCCGATTTCCCCCACAGTCCAAAGACATGTGGTATAGGTGAATTGAATAAACTAAATTGGCCATAGTGTATGTGTGTGAATGAGTGTGTATGGATGTTTCCCAGTACTGGAAGGGCATCAGCTGTGTAAAACATATGCTGGATAAGTTGGGGGTTCATTCTGCTGTGGTGACCCCTGATGAATAAAGGGACTAAGCCGAAGGAAAATGAATGAATGAATTATCCTATTTTTTTTCTAATATAGCCTATAATTGTGTATGAGTTATCAGACTGCCACTGAAGGTGCATACCTCACTTCGTCCAGGAAGCGGGAGAGCAAGGTTTTTGAAGTTATGTGTTTGCAATAGAAAAGTTAGGATTTTGTTACTAGAAAGTTGCTAGGCAACAAAGGCATTTGTATTTAAAGGCATGTGCATGTGGCCAATTTGACCGTTTTGGCCATTACAGGTAGAAATACTCAAAATACAATTCTTTAATACAATAGCAATGTAACAAGGAAATATACACAGATTTAGAAAAATGCAGGGTACTATTATGGGTTTTATTTTAACAAAGTTTTAAAATGGTTAAATGGCTGCCTCATAGTTCTAGTGTTAATTGTGGTAATATGTAATTTACTGCAGTATCTACCGAGCTGCACAATTTTAGAAATTATTGCAAATATATATTGCTTATCACCAGATGAAATGAATAGCTCTATTTGGAAATAATTACTCATTTTACATTGATTGGGATAATTTTGTTGGGAAGTACATGTAGTATTATGAACAACAGCTTTGCTAATTCTCTTTCTTTTGCTCTCTATTTCTACTCCTCTAGAGATTGCGCAGCTCCGGTGATCAGATCCAAGACCTGTGAAGAGATGTGGCCAATGATACGAGAACTTGAGGAGATGATGCCAACCCTACGGAGACTTGAAGTGAAGATGCAAACCCTACGGAGACTTGAAGAGATGATGCCAACCCTACGGAGATTTGAAGTGATGATGCCAACCCTATGGAGACTTGAAGAGATGATACCAACCCTGCGAGGACAGCACAAAATCTTAAGCAAAACACCACACACAAATTGTTCGTACCAATCAGATCACTTCATTGAACATGTATTATACACATAGACATCACCTTTTTTTTTTTTTTTAATTAAATAACACTATATATTGTATAACTGCAGGATAACTGTGTATATGTACAGTCCACTCTATACACAACACCATACCTATTTTATTTTATTTTTTAACTTAATTTATATATATGTGTGT
>CAIGQV010017103.1:1166920-1198612 GCA_903798115.1 Danio jaintianensis | reverse complement strand
ATCTATCTATCTATCTATCTATCTATCTATCTATCTATCTATCTATCTATCTATCTATCTATCTATCTATCTATCTATCTTTCTATCTATCTATCTTTCTATATATATATTTTCCATAAGTGTTTATAGCAGGGGTGCCCAAACTCAGGCCTGGAGGGCCCGTGTCCTACAGAGTGCACAACCGGTGAATAGTGTTATTATACACTCTACAGTAATCAACCATAATGATATAACATTCGGTCATCACCACTAATATTGATAAAGCGCCAATATTTTTGACTAATTTGATGCTTTCACCCTTGATGTAAAACAGCTGCATATCTATTGTTCTCCACTCGTGATAGAGCACTTGGCGTCTGTGGAGAGCAGAGTGAGTGGGTGTTAAATAAGAGGGCCAGGGGGTGTTCGTCAGGAGAAAACATGGAGGTCATCCGTACCCTTGGAGGCTAATTGAAGGGTGTAAAGCACTCACCCCACTGAAAGTACCATGGCCCCGTGCTCCACTTGCCCCTTGTTGACATGCTGAAGAGGAAAATTGCACACCGCTACTCAGAAGAACTGTTAGAAAGTCTTAGAAGGTCATGCAGTCATGGAACATCAGATCTATTTCTTCACACATAATTAGCAGAATGCATATTTTTCTTGCGATGCGTCACAATCCACGGAAATCAAATTGCTCCAAGTCAAATACTTATTTTATTAAGAAGGTTTTATTTTTAAAACAACTTACTGAAGACATAAATATATATTTATTATTGCTCCCCGCCAGCTTTAGTTTTTTTTTAAAAGCCAGCCACTGCCAGCATTTTTGATGATTTTCACCTAGATTTTAATGGCCTCAGAATAGTTTGGCTATAGTATAATAACATATTATATATCAAAATAAATAACTAACCTGCTTTCAAACAAAAAAATTATAATATTCTATCTACATGTGTTCAAGTTTTATACCCACTGCATTTTCAAGAGATATATAGTATAACACGCACACACACACGCACACACTGTACATACATACACACATACATACATTCACTAACACTCACATACTGTACACACACAAGGGTGTACTGTATGTGTGCATGTGCACGTACGCATGCGCAAACGTGCACATGTACATGCACAAGTGCACATAAACACACATTTTATCTTGTCAGTGGCAGGGAGAGAGTTAATAACTAATGTTTCATTTAAGCATTATAAGACAGTAGCCATTATAACTGTTTAACATTTTAAACAAACATTTATTTATTTATTTAATCAAAAATTAATAAATAAAAAACCTCTTTTATTCTATTTGTTCAGCTCCAATTTTAAAGCCAAGCAAGAAAGCCAGCTGGTATTTCTGACATCCAGCCTGAGGCTGTGCTTTGGGAAGCCCCACTAAGAGAATTTAATATTCCTCACCAGAGGCAAGCTTGTGGACATCTATGGCTTTTCTTCAATGTATGATTTTGCCATTTGAGATTAAAATATTTATATTGTTGCAGAACAATTTGTTTAGTGTGACATTTGAACAGATAGCCAATTCATGGTAACAAATCTTGGCTTGGCCTTCATCAAAAATGTGCAGGTGCCATAAAATCTGGTTCACAGTCCAGCTTACTGACGGCTTAAGTGTACTGAAGAACAAACAAGACTGATGATTTGCAGACCATTCCATAAAAATATGAATGTCAACAATGCACATTGCACAAATGTCAACAATGCACAAATGAAATGAAGTGTGTAGTCAGCATCATATTCTGACAAATTATTGTAAATATACACACATACATTTATCTCTTTGCTGGGATATTGTGTATTATGCAGTTTTCATTTGTCTTTTTGTGGCTTAAAGGAGACAACCTATGCATGCACACACACAAACATACTCCAACTAACTCTGCTTATTTTCCCCTTGAATCAGAATCAATGTCTAAGATCGAGCAGTTCTTGACTGCAATGTACTTTAATGACATAACATTGGACCGTGTCCTGCCCACAACTGGCATAGGAATCTGCCAATAACAGATGGGACTGTGAGGATAAAAATGCAACATTTATTGAAAGAATGGTCGAAACAGCAATGACAGGGTTAAAACAGCAATGACAGGGTTAATTCACAGACAGAAATTCTAAATACAGGCGAGTGGTCAGGGCAGGAAGCAAACAATCAATAATCCAAAGACAGTCCAAAGTGAAAAACAAAACAAGGAAACTGGAAATAGGGGAAAATGCTCAATAATGTCCATTACATGAAATAAGACTTTGCACTGTTGTGTGTGTGAAAGTGTCATAAATAGTGAGCGTAATGAGCTGCAGCTTTGATTGTCCAGATTGATTACAGCTGTAGCAGGTAGATTGGTGCAATGCAAGATGGGGTGTGTAGTCCGGGTGAGTGGCTGATGGAGAAGGTGGCTGGAGTGCCCTCTTGTGTGTCTGGTGGGCACTCCAGCTGATAACTGTAACACTGCTCTATAAGCTTAGCATGGGCACTTTGGAATTCAGGTGCTCAGAAAGCCACATATCAGACGTTTAAGCAAACATGGCTATAAAATGCATACCGATAAACTTTCAGCTAAAAAAAGAACAGCAATGCCACATGAGTATGACCACAATAGAAAGAAAAATCAGAGCCAAACTAAAAAGTGTGACAGTTTTTGGCAGAATATTGAAGGCAAGACAAATGTAGAAGTACATCTGATGTTGAGACACAGACCTTTATTTTGTTTGTTTATTGATTGGTTGGTTGACTGACTCCGTTTTACACTAAATTAAACATGCTTAATAGTTTCTACACTGGATTCTTACTTCCACGTTTTTTAACATGGACAGTGGATTGATTGATTGATTGATTGATTGATTGATTGATTGATTGATTGATTGATTGATTGGTCGATTAATTTATTGATTGATTGGTTGATTGATTGGTTAACTGATTGATTGATTGGTTGATTGGCTGATTGATTGATTTATTTATTTATTGATTGATGTAAAAATGGAAGAATTACTTTATCGTCAAAAAAATATTTTTTAGCTATTCTGAGTTTGTTACAAGGTTGACATTTATTATAAACATAGTCTCAATTTATAAACTCAAAAGTCTGAAGTTTCACATACATTTGCCTTTGCAAGACATAAACTTCTTAAATGAAAACTCAAAATTGCAAGATGTTAACTCAGTATGCTGAGATAATCGTGCATCACAATTGCAGCATCAAAGGAAATAATCACCAGCTTTAGGGATAATCATGGCCTTTACGGTAATGACCCTGCAATAAGTGCCCCCTCCACTTTCTGAATGCAGTGTTCTGATCTTTTCCTGTGACATTTACTGAACTTTAAGTGCCAGTGATGAAGAGGTCATCAAAGCAGCCTATTAAGCCATAAGATCGTTATGACACGGTTAACCTGGCCATTATAGCTGTGTGTGAACGTGTGTTTGTGTGAGTGAGTGTGTGTGTGTGTTGGGTGGCTACGCATTTTGCCACATAAAAAAAAAAAAACTAAAAAGCCTCATTAAAGTAAAACAAATCACTTCTAAACACAAAATTCAGTTAGTGAGCATAGACAAACGAAAGCTGATTAGACAGAGCTCATGGCCTTCACTGTCACTGTTACACTTAAATCTGCATCTGAAGTTTTGTTTCAGTGTGATTAGCAATGGGAACTGCTACAGAAGAATATACTTTTTATAGTATGAGAACAGAGAGAGCACGTCTTCTTTGTAAAAAGTGCTTAATTTGCTTTATGCTGTTTATTTACAGGAACAATCTAAAATCTAATCAGCATATGCATAACTGAAGTGTGGAAAATGCTTACTGAAGCCTGATGTGACCAAATGTACTTTATACGCACATTGTGGACTGACTACAAAATAAGACAAAGTTGCCAATTCTTAGTGCATGATTTATAGAACTAAAATAACTCTTGCAGGCAAACTGAATTCACGTTCCAGTGAGACTGAGATTTTATAGTCGAACTGAAATGATATTTACTCCCTATATTTCCCTTCCGTAATGCGACTTGATTGTGTCCACTGGGAACTGACAGAATGATGAAAAATGGACATTTCGTAAGAAAACAGAAAGGAGATTTACATTTTGATTAAAGTTTACATAAGCAACATTTTCTTTAGAATGAAATGTGAATCAAATGTATGTGTATATATAATGGAAAGTAAGCTCATTGCAGCAATTTTAAAACAACATTGCCTCGATATGATATACTGTAAATCAGCATAGTAACATGGTTCCTTTCATTATTATAAATGTATCAAAAATTATGATTTTGCAGGTTTTTTTAATGTTTGTCACAATATTTACAAGTAATTGGTACATTTTCAAAACAGATCATTAAAAGTGATTTTTTTCCAAACATTTCAGAATATCTTCTACTGTGTTATTACCAATGATGGGCATAACGGCGCTATAAATAAACGGCGTTACTAACGGTGATACTTTTTTTCAATAACGAGAAATCAATTGAATTACTGCTTCCCCCGTAACAGCGTTACTGATACTGACAATAAAATGTGCATTACTATTATTGAGAACACTGAAGCGGTTTTTATGCGAGCAGCGTCTCTCTCAGTCATAGGACCTTTCTTTCTGGGGTGTGTGTGTGTGTGTGTGTGTGTGTGTGCATGTGTGTGTGTGTGTGTGTGCGTGCGTGCGTGCGTGCGTGCGTGCTCAGGGCTGGGGAGGGACACATAACCAACCAGTGACGATGATTGGTGTGTCTGTGAATGGGGTGTAACTGAGAACGTGATGATTGGCTTAGATAGAGTACATTTCCATCATTTGCCAATCGGAGGCAGAGTAGGGCGGGCGTTCACACACAAACACACGCACAGCCAGTCGCACACACCAACGACCAGGAGTCAGAATGATGGCAAATCCAACAAGTTCTATGATCATTCTATAATCTAATGAAGCACCTCACGTTGTCACATGCCACCACAAAATTAGTGGCTATGCAGGTGATAACGTGAGCTCTGTTACCAAAGGAGGAGTCGAAGCCATGACGTCAAAGCAAATAAAACTTGATTTTTCTCCACCGCAAACACTTATTACTCAGACAGAATTAAACTAAATAATATCTAATATCCATAAGTTTTAAACCATCTATTGTGTTTTATTGTACAACTATAGAAATAATAATATTTATAATATGTTGAATTTGATGGTGGTCTCCCAGATTGTGCCACAACAACAATAAAATAGTGTAGATTAGTGTAAAATGTTTTATATTTATTAAAAAATTTGTAACGCAATAGTTACTTTCCATGGTAATTAGTTACTTTTATAATTATGTAACTCAGTTACTAACTCAGTTACTATTTGTGAGAAGTAACTAGTAACTATAACTAATTACTATTTTAAAGGAACGTACCCAACACTAGTTATTACAATACACTTAATCACAAAATATCCTTTTCACTACACTAAATAAGTGTTTCATCTATAGAAATGCTTCATTCACAATAACTGCCTTTCATAAAGCTATTGCTATCAATCTTTTAATTTGCATCTCTTATCATTCAGTTTAATACATTTGTGTATCCTTTAATTCAACTGATCTTAAAGGTGTAGTTAAAAATAAAATATAAAAAATGAAAATTCTCTCATTTACACACACTTTTTTTTTTCTTATGTTAAACACAAAATAAGATACTTTGAAAAACGTTGTAAACCTGTAACTATTGACTTCCATAGCATTTGATTTTCCTACAGTTGAAGTCAATGGTTACAGGTTTCCAGCTTTCTTTGAAATGTCTTCTTTTGTGTTTAACAAAAGAACAAATCTCATAAAGGTTTTCAACCACTTAAGGGTCAGTAAATATTATTTTTTATTTATTTATTTATTTATTTATTTATTTATTTATTTATTTATTTATTTATTTATTTATTATTTTTTGGGTGGGGGTGAACTTTCCCTTTAGTGTATATTCATTCATTCATTCATTCATTCATTCATTCATTTTCCTTTGGCTTAGTCCCTTATTTATCAGGGGTCGCCACAGCGGAATGAACCGCCTAGTGTATAATCAATTAATAATTTACTATGTCCATAGATTTATCGTTGTCACATGATAATGTTTAAGTTACAGATTGCTGCAAGAACTTTCAGTTAAAAAAATGCCTACTTACTACAGTAAATACTTTTTTTAAGCTTGCATATATAGATGACTTGATGTATGCTTGATGATTTTCTTATTCATGTTGTATAAACATATTATTTATTATTTCAGTTTGTCTGAACATAATTGTAACATTTTTTTTTATGGCTGTGCATACAGTTTTACAGTACAGTAGCATTCATTCAGCACAGAGGGCAACTTGATACCTGCATTTGTATGTAATTTACAATGACCTTGTCTTCTGAAACAATCATTATGTGGAATGAAAAGGTGTGCAACTACAATGAAATCATGACACAGGCTTTGAAAGAATGACTAGTGGTACTACAAGTGTAATCAGCTTAATGTTTTGTACTAAGAGATTTAAAAAGGTACACCTTACTTGTGAAAATAGTATCAAACCAATTAAAAAAAAAACTGTAATGCAATTTAATCAAGTAAATTCTGGCATATGAAGTTTATTGATTGATTGATTTATTAATATATTGATCGATTGTGGTTGAGAGGTTGATTGGTTGAATGATGGATGGAACAGTTTATTGCACCATTAGCTTTAAAAAATCCACCCAGTATATTTGGCTTTTATAGATAAAAATATTTTATATAGCATGGCATGACACATGGCATCACGCTGGCGCAGTGGGTAGCACGATAGTCTCACAGCAAGAAGGTCACTGATTCGAGCCTCGGCTGGATCAGTTGGCATTTCTGTGTGGAGTTTGCATGTTCTCCCCGTGTTAACGTGGATTTCCTCCGGGTGCTCCGGTTTCCCCCACAAGTCCAAAGGCATGTGCTATAGGTGAATTGGGTAAGCTAAATTGTCTGTAGTGTATGTGTGTGAATAAGTGTGTATGGATGTTTCCCGGTGATGGGTTGCAGCTGGAAGGGCATCCGCTGCATAAAACATATGCTGGATAAATTGGCGGTTCATTCCACTGTGGCAACCCCAGATTAATAAAGAGACTAAGCCGAAAAGAAAATGAATGAATAAATGGCATGACACAAATATGAATGTTGGCACAGTTGGTGATGTCTTTCAAAAAAGACATTCTAATAGCTTGTAATGTACTGTACACAAATTTGCCATCAATTTATATCTCCCAGGGATATTTAAGTGTTTAATTTTATGATCAAAGTACTGTAATAAATTAGTAAAGATTTCACATGGGAAAAAAGCATGTGTGCCACAACATATAGGTGAGCAGTATTATATTTAGAGATCTAAGTATGAAATACGATACAAACTTTGTAAGATAACACTTTATATTTAACAAATGTACATATTTTATTTTTCTTTTATCACGTTTCACCTAAAAATGCGAACTGTTAACTCGCTACATATAAAATATGTGGAAATCCCTGTAATTTTGATACCAACAACATGGCAGATAGAGGATGCAGCACTCCATCCAAGTTTTAGTTTGTAAATAAGCATGCGGAATCATAAATTTTTCATCAGAACACATCTGCAGCAGTGAAGTGGAAAGAGAAATCACACTGCACCCATCACTGCAGCCCTACACTATATACTGTTACATGCACCACTACATCACCTGCAGTATCAACAAAATTAAAGTCATCAAAATTTCATCACACAGCATGACTCTATTGTGTCATAGGACGGTTTGGGATCCATCATAACTATGGAATATTTAGCAGAAGTTGGAGAAGATCAATACAGTAGAGTACTGCAATACTCTTTTGTTTCTTTACTGTGCTGCAAAACTGAAGCCAAGTATTGATTTTTAATTGTTATTATTATCTGTCTAGGCTTTGACATTTTGATTATGTACAAAAATACAAAATACAATATAAATATAAAATACATTGCTTTAGTTTATAGATAATAATTGAGCGCAAAATTATAAAATGATTCTACATTCAAATCATGCAAATATACTCTTTTTTTATTTAAATAAACTGATTTACAATGCAAGAATTATCTTTTGAAAGTCTTCTTTATGTAGCCGGCATGGTGGCCCAATGGTTAACACTGTTGCCTCACAGCAAGAAGGTTGCTGTTTCGAGTCCCGGCTAGACCAGTTGGCATTTCTGTTTGGAGTTTGACCATAGTGAATGAATGTGTGTGTGAATGTGAGAGTGCATGGGTGTTTCCCAGTACTGGGTTGCGGCTGGAAGGGTATCCGCTTTGTAAAACATACACTGTTAGAAATTGCTGTTAATTTACAGCAGAATTTCAACAGTATAATCCTGTTATGTTCAAAAGCAGTACGTTGCTGTTTTTTCATTTTCGTGAAATCACGTGCACATATTATAACAGCGTTTTCCTGTATTTATTTATCAAATTAAATAAAACATTAGCCTTCTATCCAGTATTTTTCTGAACTGCATTTGAGCACGCGGGAGTTTCATCATCTTCATTCTGTTAAAAGGTGAGTTTCCCTTTGCTTACCATGATATCATAGACCAAATACATTTGATTTGCTAATGCAAATAACCTATTCTGGAAATTAGCGTATCTTTTATTTGCTGTTTGCAGACATATACGCGGCAAAACCTCATCGTGGAGCACGGCTCACTTTCTGGCTCGGATTAGCGACTCTTGATTTCAGGGTAAGTTTAACTAAAGATGAGATGTATAATTCTTCTGCACTGTTAGATTGAATTTGCACCGATGACTCTGTAGCACACCGAAATGACCGGCGTTTGGTCAGTATGGGGTATTAGCTTGCTTTCTGGTTTTAAACTTTGATGTCAGCATGATCTAAATTATACATAGGCTTTTGACGTGGATTCGTGTTGTGTTCGCTTTTTACTGTTTTGTTGGTTATATTTTTGCATCGGTCCAAGTTGGTTTTGTAACGTTAGTTTTACGTGATGTAGATTAATTATTTATTATTAGCTGGGCCGACTCGGTTTAACATTAGCCTCTTCTATTAATTTGACGTGCAGAAATGGCCGGTTGGCTTAACTCAAGTTGTTGTTCAATCTCCGGTGTTGGGGAAAAAGCAACTTAATTTCAGTGTTATTACGATTGTAAATTTAGATGATCTTATTCAAAACGTGTCCCTGTTTTTATTCGGAGGTGATTTTTGCAGCACTGTTGTATTTTGTTCCTTTCCCATTGCTTTGTAAGTTAGTTGGTAAGTGACAGAATGCTTTAAACGTGATTCATAACAGTTTTAGCAATGCTGATTTGCACAGAAACGTTACTTTGAAATCTTGTGAGGTATTTCTCAAATGAAAAAAATAAAAAAAAACATTACTGTCCAGTATTTTTTTCTGAACGGCATTACACGCGAGTTTTATTCATCTTCATAATGTTTATAGGAAAGAAGAAAGCTTAATAATTTGTTATAGTTTTGGCACTGCTGGTTTGCACATGAACATTACTTTGAGTAGCAAGGAATTCTTATTGTGATGTATGGTTATTTCTCAAATGAAAGAAAACATTATTGTCCAGTATTTTTTTCTGAACAGCATTTGAACCCACGTGAGTTTGTCTTCATACTGTTTATAGGAAAACAGAAAGCTTAAAGCTTATTAATTGTAATTCCTAATATTAGTTTTGGCACTGCTGGTTTGCACAGGAACGTTACTTTGAGTATCAAGGCATTCTTATTATGATGTATTTCTTAAATGAAAGAAAACATTACTGTCCAGTATTTTTTCAGAACGGCATTTAAACACGCGACTTTTATTGGTCTTCATACGGTTAATAGGAGGGCAGAAAGCTTATTATATAAAGATTATTAATAATTGTAATTAATAGTTTTGGTACTGCTGGTTTACACAGGAATATTACTTTGAGTAGCAGAGAATTCCTATTGTGATGTAGATTATTTTTGGCCAAGTTTTTTCATTAGCAGGTAGTTTCCAGTATACAATAATTTGTCAGTATATATATATATGCTACGATTGTCTTGACATGTAAATTGGATTATCTTTTTCAAAGTAAAATTCTTGCAGGACATTATTTTAGTTTTTTCCTCATTTCAACATCATTAAAAATGCTGTGTCCCAGGCACCTGCCACTGCTGCTGACATTGAAAGGATGCTCACTCTACCTGCAGCTCCTCTCCTTGTACTCCTTGGTATGTAATTTATAATAGATTTGTATTTTTTGCAGATAATTATTTTTCTCTGAAAAACAGGGTTAATAAAAGATGTCTTTTAATTTTGGGTGAACTATACTTTTTAGTACTTTTAACACTTTAAGCAACTTTTGTTTGATTTTGGGCAGAACAAAAATCCCTCCTTTCAAGGTCCATGTAAACAACATTTTGAAGATCTGTAACTAGCAGTGTCAAATTAATGTTATGTCAATGCTATTACTAATGTTTTTTCTTTTTAAAGGTTCGGGTGAAACACCAGAAAGCAGCATTCTGCACTGGATGATCAGTCTTGAGGAGCACATCATCTGTGAGGGAATCCAGCCAACTTTTCTGTCTGGGCTTGCAGCTGTTTTTTCTACTTCAACCTTCAATACCAAGCAGAAGCTGCGTGCACACTGGAATTTATTCAGAGGTTAGATTCTTGAATTTATATGTTCAGTTCTTCATATGAATTTATACATTCAATACATAATGTTTGTAGAAGATTTACAGAAAAATATTGAAATATTTTGGCTTAACAAACAGGAGTTCTAGCATCAGTTATTTCCTATAAAATATTTGAGACCAGTGAACAATCGTAGGTGACTAAGTATATATACAGGACCATTGGCATTAAATTGATGATCATGTGTGACAATGTTATCAGATCCTAAATGTCTGGGGTATAAGATGCGTCAATGCTTTTGAAATGACTGAAAAACCAAAAGATCTAAGTGAAAGCTTTTTTTTTCTGACAAAGTAAAGTGAAATATTCTTTATAAAAGAGCAGACCTTCCTATATTTACATTGTATATGCTCACTGTGAGTAATCTTTTCCCCTCAACACTAATTCTAAACACATTTGTTTTTCAGGCGATTTATCGGGATAAATCCAGAAAGGGGCACCAAGGCTGGAGGAATCGTTTCGAAGTGGACAGGGAAGGTCAGCCAGAAAAAGAAAAGTGTGAATCCCCGTGTGTCCAGTCTGCTTAAGAAGTTCCTAATATACCTGTGCATCTCAAGAATACACTTGCATAACACACACACCACACACATTCACTGAGAGTTGCTTGATTTTTTTTCATTTTTAATTACTTAAAAACTTTTACTCAAGTGTTCCCCAGTTTGTTCATTGCGTCTTTGTGTCCAGGGTTAATTTTTGGACAGCCTGCTATTAGAATTATTTGTTAAAAACACTATTTAAAGCAGTTTTTTATTTAAGCATCTGTAATTTACATTTATTTTCATAAATGTATTAGGCTATGGGGATTTTTTTGGTTTACATTTGTACAAATGTTCTGTAAGTCAGAACCTAAGCAAGAGAGCTTTTGAACTTTTTTTCTGTTATGACCAATTGTTCCTCTTGATATCTCAGTTATTTGATTTGTTTTTTTCTTGGAACATTTTTCCAACATTTAATAAAAAAGAGACTTGTTTAAAACAACACTTTAAAGCTTGTTTTATTTTGTTACCTTTTTAGCCTCTATTTCAAAACATACATTTATACACTGCAATAAATCATGGTGTTTTAACTGTATATGCTTTTTTTAGGTGATTTAATTTAAATGTAGAAACAGTTTTATGCTGTGTTTGCAAACACAGTAGACAACTGTAAGTTTCACCAACAGTAAGACAGAGTTAATTTTACAGTTACTTGCTGGCAACCGTGCTGCCAGTTCTTTACAGTTTTTTTAGTAAACAGTAGTCTACTGTAATTCGACCAACAGTACTATACCGTTAATTTTACAGTAACTTGCTGACAACCGAGCTGCCAGTTATTTACTGTTTTTTTTAAGTAAACAGTAGACTACTGTAATTTCAACCAACAGTACTATACCGTTAATTTTACAGTAACTTGCTGGCAACCGTGCTGCCAGTTATTTACTGTTTTTCTAACAGTACAATTTTTAACAGTGTATGCTGGAATAGTTAGCGGTTCATTCTGCTGTGGCAACTCCTGATAAAAAAGGGACTAAGCTGAAGGTAAATGAATGAATCAAGTCTTCTTTACAGCAGACCCCAAAATATGCACATTGCAGATTCACAGTATCTATTGATGTATTTCTATGAATTTCATGCCGATTTAACTGTAATGGTAAATATTTGTGAGGCAATGAATACATTTAAAATTATTAACCTTAACTTATGTAATAGTGTTGATTAAGGTAAAGGCCAGCCTTCAGTCCTCAGGATATTTACCAAACTTTGGAAGGGAGGAAAAGTAACTCTTAAAGAAACTATTAACCTCAAACCCCAATGGATTTGTCCTTGTGGGTACAAGCTGGAGAAGCAGTGAATAGAATACACTGTAAAGCATACTACCATGGCTAATTACTATGTTTTGTTGCACATGCACCTCCAGGGGCCACCAAGAAAAAAAACAGGGAGTACGCCATGGGGCTATTTTCTTTATGTTTGCCTTTATATCATTAACTACAGTTAATTAATGAGGAGGCAGTTTGTCTAAATAAGTATAAACTCCTGAAATGTGCATTGCTCTGTTTTACTTTTTGTGCATTTGTTTTCAATCACAATATGCAGAAGTTATGATACTATAATGTATTAAATGTGGTACTGTATATCACTGAATGATTCATTTCGTTCCACACTGAGAGTACAGCTGAAAATGATGATGCATATTTACACACATATTAACTAAAAATAGCTATGCTTCTTTTGCCAATAAAAAAAACCTGACAAAAAAAAAAACAATGTAAACTGTACTAAGTAGAAAAAAGTTCAATAAAATGATGGAATAAAAGGGCCCAGAATATAGCCTTGAGGAATCTCTATCCATATGAGTCTGAATTAAGACTATACAGCAAACATGGATTCAATTTAAATGTTATACTGTACAAATGTTTCCATAAAATGTATAAAATTCTGCAACAGATCATCATTTTATAAATGTTTTACAACATATTACATTAATAAAGCGTGCCATACAGTAGCATGCTTTTTTATCTGGTTATATTCATCAGATTCAGGAGACATAAGGCCTATAAAACCACAATGAAACATGGAAAGAATGTAAAAAAAATCATCAGACAAGAGGCTTATCTTTTCCACAGATGCTGTGTCAATGGAAATCTATGGGAGTTTTATGAGCACTAGCTGCATTGGAAAAATTACATGATTGGACGTATGTTATCAATCAATGCGTTTTGCTCTACATGGAAGCCTGGCATCTTAATATGACAACTGGAGGAGCTCTTAAATGGGCCAGTCTTAACAACGAACAGACAATCTTTTCAATAGCAGTATACTGTGATTGGCAGCACTTGAAATATTTAAAATGATAGAGACATACAGGATGCCTTAAAAGTATTCTTCATTACGTTTTCCATTCATTCCAAGTTAAAATGTGCATTTAATTTACAAATTGCAGATCATTATTTAAGTTTGTAATAGCACTTCTGTGTTTCAATTTGATATAAAATGTACAAACTTTAAATATAATATTGCTTAACAAACTACAGCTAAACTAATCATAATTAATTTATAATTAATCATACAAATATATTCATTCATTCATTCATTCATTCATTCATTCATTCATTCATTCATTTTCTTTCGTCTTAGTCCCTTTATTAATCTGGGGTCGCCACAGCGGAGTGAACCGCTAACTTATCCAGCATATATTTTACGCAGTAGATGCCCTCCCATTCACACAAATACACACTACGGACAATTTAGCTTACTCAATTCACCTATAGTGCATGTCTTTGGACTGTGGGGGAAACCAGAGCACCTGGAGGAAACCCACGCGAACACAGGAAGAACATGCAAACTCCACACCGAAATGCCAACTGACCCAGCCGAGGCTCGAACCAGTGACCTTCTTGCTTTGAGGTGACAGCGCTACCCACTGTGCCACCGCGCCACCCCATACAAATATATTATATATAATAATCAGTGATTTATTTTAGTGTGTTATTCAAAGAGGTACACACAGATAATATACATATGAATAAATGTTTTGCCGCAGTACATAATAAAAAAAGTATTATTTCCCATTGAAAAACAAAACGCACCATCTGCCACTGCATCTTATCATTATCAAAAAGTAAGCAAAGCCCCAGTGAAACTAGACTCCAGAGGACAAGGTGAAAGCAGTCACCCGCTCATCCAGTGTCTCGTGTCATGAAAGATGCTTAGACTCAGATGAATTTGTCAGAGAAACACCTGCTATGTTCCCGTTGAGCAACACAGCTATTATCAACTGCCAAGATATTTATTTTTATTTTTATTTTTTTAAATAATGCGGTTAGCTTAGGACCACCAGCCTCAATTTAGGATCCATTTGGCTCTTTTTTTTGGAAAGGGGATTTGAGTTTGATTAGCTCCCCTTACTCCACACAAAGCCTGTCTCAAAGCAATGGGGTAAAGACAGAGTGAGAGCGAAAGACACAGAGGAGAGAGAGAGAGAAAGACACAGAGGGGAGAGAGAGAGAGCGAGAGAGAGAGAGAGAACACCAGCATTTATCTCTCTCTGATATCTGTCATGATCACCAGCAATCTAGCCCTTGTAGATCGCTAGAAACACTCGCTATCGCCCCAACTACAATTCTGCCCCTGAACTGCACTACATTTCCCATCAGGCACCTCACTCACACACCAGTTCTGGGTCACCCCTGATTACGTACACACAGCTGGAAGCTCATCATGGACTGATATCCTGGACTATAATTTATACTCCATACTTGCACACACACAGTGCTGAGTGTTGTTTGCTGTATCTTGTTTGTCGTGCTTTTGATCCTTGCCTTGTTTATGTTGTTTTGCCGCCTGTATCAACCATTTTGCCTGTTAACACGACTACGCTTTTGGATTACCCTCATGCTTCTGTTTGCTCTTGCTTTGACCATTGTATGCCTGACTCAGAGTTAATAAACTGCATTTGGATCCACATCTCCTTTATCAGAGTCGTTCTGTTACAATATCTTTGCATCTACTCCACTCTTGCAATATTTTTGTAAAAATTAAAACAAGACTATTTTACTTACTCGATTAGCAGATTATTTTGCTTGTTTTAAGGAAAAACCCACTTGTAATGTATTATTTCACAAAACAAAACAATATTTTTTTTTACTTGTCCAGAATTTATTTTTTTATTTTTTTATTTATTCATTATGTTTGCAGTGCATTAGTTCAGAATGTACTGAAGATGGGGGAATAAATAACCAGGAATCTTCACCACCCTCTGTGTCCTTTGAGCAAGTCCACAAACCCCAAATGCTCCCTGGACAGCTTTGTGTGTGAGGTGTGTGTGTGTGTGTGTGTGTGTGTGTGTGTGTGTGTGTGCTTGCGTGCGTGCGTGTGTGTGTGTGTACACACCATTAAAACCGGTACGTTTTAATGGTTTCCAGTGTGTGTTGGGACATAGTACATTAGGATTTATTGGTTTTAATATGCCACAAATAGCAGGCAGAAAAATGCAAGAGACTCACATTGATAATTAAACATTCCAGTAGAACCAGCATAACACAATTTTTATTTTTCTACTGTGTACCCATTTTCTAGTTATTATAAATATTTGTTTTTGTTTTTTTCTTTGTAAAACAACATTCATTTAAAGAGATTATTAATTTACTCACTCTCAGGCCATGTAGGTGATTTTGTGTTTGTTTAACATTTAAGAACACTTCTATGTGAAAATGTGGTTCTTGGTGATTTACATAATGTAAATCAATGGTTTACATCTTAAATAAATACAAAAATTTATTGTTACATAGTCACAATTTTTTTTAATGTATAATTCACACTAGCAACAAACCATTAACTAAGACTTTTAGCTCAATAAACTACCAATTAGCTGTTTAATTATAGTCAGTAAGGTAGTTGGGTTTAGGATTAGGGATGTAAAATGAGATCATACTTTATAAGTGCTAATAAAAAATAATAATATCTTAAGAATTAAATGTCAAAAAGTCATGACAACAAATGTTTATATGTTGCTTTAACTTATTTTATTTTAATCAGGATTGAACTAATTTATTTTAAGTTATGAAATGTTTAACTTAATATTTGTAGTCAGTTTGATTGGTGTGAGTAGACATGACTAGAAAAGGTAAGTTGATTCAACTCAAAAGTTTAAAACAGCAAGTTTTTTTGTTACTCAAGCTAAAATGTTACTATTATTATTATTTTGTGCCAATGCACCAAGGTTTCAGCTAAAACAAACAAACAAAAAGAATTACAAACTAGATTTATAGACTAAAGTGAAAGTACACAAGTTAGTTAATGAAGATTGGGCAGAGGAAGCTGACAGAGAATTATGAGGAGTCATTTGAGAGTGACTGAGCGACCACCCAGAAATCCTCCCAAACAGCATTAATGTCCCCTCCCCTTAATAATACGCTTTTCTCTTAATTGAAACTAATGAGCAGTTAGAGCTGTTGACAGGTGTAAAGAGTTCAGAGCTGTGATTGATGGGAAGTTTCACGCCTGTCTGATCTTGATGCACCAACATGCTGATCTCAACTATTTCACCTCACTGATGATCATTATTTGATCATGTTTTATTTTCAAGATGAATTGATGGTGATTTCCAATTATCAAGGCATTAATTAATAAATTTCATAATTCCTCATTTTATGTCTTATGCTTCATTTGCAGTTGACATTGAGCCTACATTTATCAACGGTTTTTAACAAACTTTTTCCAAGTAATCTTAAAAACAATATTTTTTTTTCCAAGTTTCAACAAAGTCTGCAAGTGTCATTTACACAGGAATACAGTCCTAGTCAAAATCATAGCCCACTGCATCTTTATACAACATAATACTTAAAACGACAATCAATTAAAATGATCAAAGCATCCAGAAGCATCAAAAGACAACATTTTAAAATATTTTCCATTGCTAATACTAAAAAATTCTAATACTAAAATAAATTTTTGTTAAGTGTATTTAGGGTCATTCTTGAAAATACTCCACCTATGTTTGACCATCTCTGTTTCCTGAATCATACATTCAGCTTTAACTATCATGAAATCGTTCTCATCAAATCAATTTTCATTGTGTGTGTGATTACTCTACTAAGATTTTCATGAAATATTTATTTTCTGTATTACTTGTAATTTCAGTCACAAAATCTGTCACTATGTTCTGGTCAACATTGTTATAAAAAGGCAAATAACAATATTTAAAGTGCTTATAGAACAAGCATGCAACTTGCTTCAAGTCATGTCATTTCCTCTGGCAGGAAAACTCTGGAAGGCATTGTGTCAGTTAGTCTTCTGTTATTAGTTTGTACAACATAATTAGGAGACATCAATAGTAGATTAAGTAATACAACAATTAGTAACATAATCACATGTTCCCCATCACATTTAAGTACGTTTCATTATTTTATATTAACAATGAGTTATATTAAATTATAAATTAGTTGTATGTCATTCCATTCATTCATTCATTTTCCTTCCGCTTAGTCCCTTTATTAATCAGGGGTCGCCACAGTGGAATGAACTGCCAACTTATCCAGCATCTGTTTTACACAGTGGATGCCCTTCCAGCTGCAACCCAATACTGGGAAACACCCATACACTCTCACATTCACACACATATACTACGGCCAATTTAGTTTATTCAATTCACCTGTACCGCATGTCTTTGGACTGTGGGGGAAACCGGAGCACCCGGAGGAACCTACGTGAACATGCAAACTCCACACAGAAATGCCAACTGACCCAGCCGGGACTCAAACCAGCGTCCTTGCTGTGAGGCGACAGTGCTAACCACTAAGCCACCGTGTTGCCCCGTATGCCAGTCCAGTTTAAGGAAAATGAATGGAAAAATCTGTTGTTATAAAACAAATCTCATTTTAGCTGTGTAGGCCAGAGACAAATCTCCTTTGTAGTAAAAGTTAGTAGATAAAAAAAAAATTGCAAGCATAAATAATAATGAAATAAATATAAATGCTTTTTTTGCACTTCTAAATTTTTTTTTATTTTGATCAGTTGTCATAAAGACACTGAGTTTTCTGTATATCTGTACATAATGTTTTTCTCAGCATAAAATGGTAAATTACTTATGAAATGACTGTCAGATCAGCGTTGCTTTCATGTTCTCATATAGTGAAAAGTCAGACACTGAAAACATTAATGTGGGAGAGAGGCTTCTCTGTTGCTGCACCCAGGTTATGGAATGCTCTCCCTTATTTTGGAATAAATGCTTCCACACTAGTTAGCTTTAGGAAGATGTTAAAAACACATCTTTTTATGACTGCATTTTTAGATTCTTGATCTTTATATTTTATAATTTTTCTATGGTTTTCTGTGGTTGAAAACAATTTATATGGGCTGAATTTAAAAAAACTAATTAAATGTAGTAATGTTCAACTCAATTAGTTTGTTTAAATTCTGCTTATATAAATAGTTTGCAACCACTTACCTTGAAAAAAAATTGAGTAAATCCAACAAATTATTTTTTTTTTCAGTGTAATATATAGTATGCCAGAACAGTTATTTCAGGTAAAACTGCCAGACCACTGGTAGGAATACAGAATTTTTAACTCATTTCTCTCGGCTCATTTCAGATTGCCACACATTCACTCTGTTCTGATATGGGGTCACCACTCAGGGATCTGGGGATCAGACCCCTGCTGACAGAGTCACAGCCCATTCAAAGGCATCTGTCCAAACGCAGGAGAAATGCCAGCACGATGGATGCTGTGGGAAAAAAAAAGGGAGTTTAAAGCGATGTCCATAAAGCTGTCTCACCAAGTCAGGGATCATTCAATAGAGTCAGGTCCAATTTATTTGTGGGGTTCTTGAGAAGGCAAACAATAGAACACTTGCTTATGCAGAGCTTAGCAGTCATCTTGCGAGAGCTGCTTGGAGAACACAAAACCTGAAGAATTACTTTTTCATTTGTTGGTGCCAGATACAATTGGGCTTCATTCTCCAAAGCAAGACTTGACAGCCAAACACTGGCTCTTGAGTGAAAAGATCGCTTCACCTTCCGTCACTGTTGACCCCTCTGTGCACCTACACAGATAAAACCATGTACCGACATTTTCAGGATATACTGTTCAGTTTATGTGTGTTTGTGTGTATGGTGGGAAAAGGTAGCATGCAGTATATAAGCACTTATGGAATGCAAGGTATATTTAGGTTTTCTTTTTGAGTTTGGTAAGTCAAGTTATAATGCTTAAATATAATCACATCTTGGGCAAACAAAAACACTCAGAGAGCACTTAATTAAGCAGCTAGCTTTATTATATTGTGTTTCATTTGCATTCAAATAATGACACAAAATACTGAATTAAACTGAGAGACTGAATTAAACTAAAAGACTGTATTAGTTTATTTCTTCTGATGAACACAAAATAAGATATTTTAAAGAGCCTATCAAACCAATATTGGTCCCTGCTGGATTATACCATATTCCAGACACATTTGGATCTGGGACATTTAGCAGTGAAATGTCCCTCATTTGACCATAATCACCACATGCCATTGTGCCAATTATGGCAAAAAAACAAAAAAACAGAAAATGCTAGTTGTCCATTTAAAATAGCTGATGAGACAAAATATAGATTGCACTAAAAAGCTAATATCATCTCAGATCCCACATGTTTTAAGTTGTAAAAAGTACTTTTGTTTATTTTTATGTTTCACATAAGGTAGGTCTGTGCTAATCTCACTGAGACAGACCTGAAGTCAAATGCATCAAATGAGGGGCCCTTCCAACTTCTGAGTTCACAGATCGGTCTGACTTGAAGTCACATTCTAGATATTATATTATAATTAGGAAGTCTAAAAATTCTTATTTTCCAGTTGCCTGGAATATAGTATTACTGACTCTACTATTTGTACACTACCTGACAAAAGTCTTGTCGCCTATCCAAGTTTTAGGAACAACAAATAATAACTTGACTTCTGGTTGATCATTTGGTATCAGAAGTGGTTTATATGAAAGGCAAAGGCCTCTAGATTATGCTTATTTTATCAAATATGATCATGCCTTGATTTTTAACTATTTAATTAAGTTCTGACTTTGCTTAGACAAAAGTCTTGTCACTTAGAAGAAATAATGTACAGTATAGAATATAAAGTCATGGTGCAGTGGAAAAAGAATTTATATTGTGTATGACTCCCATGAGCTTGGACGACTGCACCATACATCTCTGCAATGACTCAAATAACTTATTAATAAAGTCATCTGGAATGGCAAAGAAAGCATTCCTGCAGGACTTCCAGAGGTCATCAAGATTATTTGGATTCATCTTCAATGCCTCCTCCTTCATTTTACCCCAGACATGCTCAATAATGTCTAGTCTGGTGACTGGGCTGGCCGATCCTGGAGCACCTTGACCTTCTTTGCTTTCAGGAACTTTGATGTGGAGGCTGAAGTATGAGAAGGAGCGCTATCCTGCTAAAGAATTTGCCCTCTCCTGTGGTTTGTAATGTAACGGGCGGCACAAATGTCTTGATACCTCAGGTTGTTGATGTTGCCATCCACTCTGCAGATCTCTCGCACGCCCCCATACTGAATTTAACCCCAAATCATGTTTTTTCCTTCACCAAACTTGACTGATTTCTCTGAGAATCTTGGGTCCATGGGGTTTCCAATAGGTTTTCTGCAGTATTTGTGATGATTGGGATGCAGTTCAACAAAAAATTCATCGGACAAATCTACCTACTGCCATTTTTCCAAATGATCAACTAGAAGTCAAGTTATTATTTTTTGCTCTTACAACTGGGATCGATGATAAGACTTTTATCAGGTAGTCTATTTCCCCCTAATACAGAATTCAATGGGGGCCATTAACATTTTTCAAAAATAATATGTTTAGCAAGTTTGGAACAAGGTATGTAGTTTGGTGAGGAAATCTGCTCATATAATACACTTGTACATTTTCCTATTAAAAATTTTCCTTTTAGATGGTATTTTTGTACCAATTACAGTAATATTTTTTAATTTAGAGACTGAGAGCTTGGTCATCATTTCCTTCTAAATTAAATGTTTGGTTGAAGGATAGAGATAGAATTAGGACAATTGCTGCCTCAATTGCAATTGCTATGACATTTGGAGGCAGAAAAGCCCCAGTAAACTTGAGCAGTGGAATAATGTCAGTAGATTACTGTCATTTTCAAATTTAAGGATAGAATTAGGACTCTGTTTGTTCACCTAAAGGGTATTTTCAGGATCAAGAAAAAAAACTTTGATCCAGGACTTGCATCTTGACAAAATAACAGTTAACTGGTATTCTTATGTCTACCGTGTTAAGGGTACAATAGATGCAGTGTAAATTGGCAACCGTAGCAGTGGATGAATGGTTTGGAAGACATTAAGGTTTGAATTAGGACTATGTTAGTTGACCAAACAGATTGTTCAAAAAAATAAAAATAGGTTGTTCCTGGAACTTGGCACTTGACAAAATTGCATTTACCTGTTATTCTGAGCCCTAATATTATGCTACAGCCCTTTTAGGTTAATTACAGGTAAACAGTGACAATTGGCCTCTTGCGGCAGACAAATCCCAGTAGAATGGAGCAGATGATTGTCACAAATAGAAAACGCTGTTCTGGTGATTGCTAATGTCTCTCCTGAGGACTAAAGGCTGGCTAAAGGGAGTGTGTTCTTCACTGTAAACTACCCCGTAACACACTGTAATATGTATGGTGCCCTCTAGAATATCCTCATATTCTCTGCAGACACTGAAGGAGGAGCGTCTGTCATGAATAAATCATGAAGGGGCAAGTAAAACACATGATTAATATACAGAAATCCCCCACACACCCTTTTATCTATTCCATCCATTTTACATGCCCCCTTATCACTCTACTCTGTCCATCTCCCCATATGCCACATACATGCATGCTTGACAAATGTGATGTTGATGGGATATCAGGCAACATTAAAATTGCAGTTGCTTGCACCACTGGCCCCTGCCGAACAGAGACCAATGCTTATAAACAAGCACAGCTTGCTGGGTCATATCCACATTTCATGGGCAAACAAAGCAGCTGGGGGCTAAGAACAAGACACACAGATTGTTCATAATGGAGAAGTAGAGCTGTCACCACCAGCTGTTAGCCCCGTTCCCTCCTAAACCTTTTTTGCCCACTCCTTGACCTGCTCCTGCTAGGATCTTTCAAAGCAACTGCCACTGGAGAGCAGTTTACTAATACTTTTTATGGTGTATGAAAAGAACTGAGTACTCAGCGAGTGGTGACAATAAACACATTGTTTGCCCTGCTGTGCTGGAAGACTCTCTGCACCTGCGTTTCTCTCGGATCCAATTTGAATGCACCATCTTGGCGGTAGCATAGGTTTTTTCACATCTCACTGAAGGTGCATTCCACTGCACTTTAGGCTATGTTTTCTCGACTGTATGTCCACACTGAGAAGGTGATTTTGTTCATTAAGACTTATTCATCTTATTTTGTTATGTTCTGCATCACTTATGGATGTGTTCAGTGCGTTGCATGATTACAATTTATTTTTGGCTGTGTGATTTAAGGAACATTGTGATTTGTCTGATTTGATATCGCAATTTTAATTTAATCTGAGATTTAAGTTAATAAACAGTTCATATACAGTGGGGGAAATATGTATTGAACAAGTCATACATTTTTATGGGAATAATATTTCTAAAGGAGCTGTTCACATGGAATTAAACCAGATATTGGTAAAAACTCAGACAATACAAACATAAAAATAGAACAAAACAAAACAACAAAATAAAATCTGGTTGGGCCATTCTACAGCTTGATTTTCTATCTCTGAAAGCATTTGACAGTTTCCTTGATAGTGTTGTAGGGATAATTTACAGTTTGAATATTCATTCAAACAATGATTTTATTGTGGTGATGCAACACATTCCTGTATATCTCTAATAGGAAGTCTGCAAGCACCATTGCCTTGGCTACAATGAGCCAAATGCATCTTCACAGTTAACAAACTAATATCAAATCCACTCTCTGGAAGCCGGACTAAATGAATAATCACTGTTATTGCACTCCTGACATTGTGCCAGTGTTTTAGATCATTGTCTTGCTGAAATGTCCACACTGGTTTCATCTTATCATCCTGGTAATGCAGATGTTGGACTGAAGCAGCTAATATTAATTTACAATGAGAAAGGGCAGAGGGATATAACTATATGAGTAACTATATGAGTAACTCAATAACTACTGACAGATTTCAGCTGCTGTCTGGGCTTTCACTGTCTTTCTACACCTTCCTTTCTTCATGTGTTTAATATTTTTTCCCAGTATCATTTCATTTTATTACACACAACTTGATTTGTAAACTAACCAGTTTTGTTTTCTTTGCATATATGTATTAATTTCGTTGTTACAAACATCCGGTGAAAATTTCAATTTAAAAGCACCTTTAGCAATATGTTTTCTGATAAAAATGGTGACATGTTCAATACTATATATGTGTTTTTGTTTTGTTTTTTTGATTGAAAAGTTTTGATTGTCATATTTAACTGCAATACTTTGAAGCTCCAAGAACACTTTTGTGTGCCTAAAAAACTGCAAAAACTGCTTTGTTGGCCTGTTTTCCACATCAGATTAGGCTTTGTCTTTACTAAAGCCAATACCATATTCATGTGTTGTGCTGCAAACTCTAACAGCAATATGCCAGTAGTAAACACACACCCTGATTGCCTGATGAGGAAGAGATAACAAAAGGTGAACAAAGTCTGGGTTTATTTTTTATTTTTTTTGGTGCACAAAAGTGTTCTTGGAGCTTCTTTTAATTACAGTTGAAGACACACGGCACCACTGAAGTGACATGACATGTTTTGACAATGTTTTTGGTTGATTTTTTGGACTTCCTTTCTTAGAATATCAGGACAGTTGCTGTCTATTCCCTCATTCACACCAAAAGTGTCTTTGTAGCTGCCTTTCACCCTGGGTGGCGACTGAAATCACTAGTTGGCATTTCCAACATACATTGCTTTGGTAATGTTTATCAATGATATTTACTGACAGCAATTAATTTTCTTGCCACTGAAAATAGACATTGTGGAGGGTAAGCACTAAATAAAATTTGAATCAGTACATAAATCTTTTTAATTACAAAGAACGAGAAAAAAAAAGAAAAAAACATGCTCAGTGATTTTGAGCATTTATCTGCAGAAAATGCCAGTCTGTGTAGATGTACAGCACTGAGAATACAACTGGTAAGTGCAGGAGCAGAAACTCTACTTATGGTTATATTAGCTGTCGCTCATAATTTATAACATATTTAAGGTGAACTAAAACCTAAAGTGAATCAATGAAGTTTATATGGACGGACCCACAGCCCCTCAATTTTGACTGAGCTAGCAATTCTACAGTACATTGTATAATTTAGGCAATACAGTATTAACACTACAATGCATTGTTATTGTGACATTACAGCAGTCTTAATTTAGCCCGATACCCACCTATACCTACATAATACTTGTTGCCATCACAAGCTGCTTGTTACATGGTAATAATTTATTGCATCAGTAATAAGCTTAGTAAATAATAAATCAGCACCATAGTGGGCAACAAGTGATCAAGTACTTGAGACCTTTAAATGCAACATACTGTATTGAAAGGTTGCAAGTAGTGGAAGTCAATGGGGGAACATCTTTAAAAAAAAGCTATTTGAAACAGTCTTTGCTGCCTCAGTGTCTATTGTTTGACATCTAATGTAGCATCATGACCTAAATGGAACCTGACAAGTGACTCATGACTCTTCATAGGCAGCTGTTTTCCTTAAAAATACTTCAAGCACACTATGTAAATTGTGGTGCTCACATCAAGTACGCAAGAGATTCAACTAGCATAATTTGATGTTAGCATTCTAATAAGCTCAACACCTCTACTCTGGGTAGCCAGTCTGCTCCTCTAGGGCTCATCCTGCAGAGCTACATCCCTAATCAAACACACCTGAAGCAGGTAATCAAGGTGTACAGGATTATCTGAACATAACAGACTGGTGTGTGAGGGCAGAATGATTGGTCAGAAATAAAGGGAAACTTTTAAAATGCAATTAAACAAAACAAAGATGCATGTTGCGTTAATGTTATCTGTCATGAAGTCTAACACCCAATCACATGCTTATTTATTATTATTATATATATATATATATATATATATATATATTTTTTTTTTACATTTTAGAAAGAGTAAAATTTACATATGTGGTTTCAAGAACTGATGCCTTCAGACCTGTCCAATTTTGTCTGGAATGCACTCAAAACCACCTCTTGAAATGGTTTGGATGATCAGGGCTGCGTTTCCCAAACAACGACATAATTCGCAGCTGAACTATCATAGTAAGATGCATCGTTTTGGAAAAGAACGATGTAGTGACGAGTAGTGCTTTGTCGCAGATTCATTGTTTGAACCATGTTAGTTATAACGTAAAACGTCCATAATAACGCTCTAAACGGGGTGGAGTAACAACTTCTTCAGAGAAAAAACCAATAATTTTTGGTGCAAATTGTATTGTTTTACAAGCATACGCATTTAACATCCAATTTTAGTTTTCGTAAAAAAACATGTATTCGTTTTCCATATTAATTGAAATATATGTAAATGGCACATATAGGGCCTATGTTTACTTTCCAAATATTATTGAGAATATTCCATATTCTATTCTAAAACATAAAACCACTTAGACATTGTAATTGTACAATTACGTATTGTAATCTCATATTTAAACCCAACCCAGGCTCATTCTGAAAATGTACCGCTATATACGTTTCTGGAGAGCACCAAATACATTCCAGGAGCTACGTTTTTTTGCTGTTTTTGGTTTCACGAATCCACCAGAGGCTGCTGTGTACGCTTTTTCAGATCTCAAATGTCTCTCGCGAGTGCCATGCTCGCCTGCTGTTATCGCGTAAATCCACCAGAGGCCGCTGTCAACTGACTGTCGACTGACTAAATGACTGACTGACTGACTGACCGATTGACTGACCCACCTTCCTCCTTCTCTAAACCCAACCAATAGTGTTTTCAAAAGCACCGATTGACCAGCCCACCCACTTCTCTAAACACAACCAACAGTTTTAAAAAGCAATCCAGAAAAAGAAAAGCCCTTGCCAGATTTTTACCACGTTTTTCAGATATTACCATATTCTCACATTACTATTTACTTGTTTATTTTATTTTTTTGGCCTCTGTTTTTGTCTTAACTGCTTTCTGGACCCGTTTTTCGCCAGACTCGAACCCCGTCGTTGTGTTCAACTCCTCTCTGCGTCTCAAGTCCGCTGACATACATGGTGAGCTAACTGGACAAACTAGTAACATCGGGAAAGCTGTCCATACGGAGGTAAGCGGTCAGCTGGTAAGTGCGAAAAGGAACGGCATCATACCGCCCCGTAGCGTTCATTTAAAATATGAAATGCAACCATATGTACTTCTGGCTACATAATTTGCGATCTCCAGAAATGTATATAGGGCTACATTTTCAGAATGAGACTATGTTGTCTAAAACATATAAATTGTTAATGGTTGGAATTTACAGTAGGCTATTAATTTATTATTATTATTATTATTATTATTATTATTATTATTATTACTAATAATTTTTATTATTATTAAGTAGAATATTGTTAATTTATTTATTTATTTTTATTTTTATTTTTTTTTAAGTCAACTTTTACAATTTGACACATTCAAACCACTGCAGAAATAACCAACAGGTCCATGTCATATACAGTACAGATAAATTTTTTAATAAATAACCTACTATAAATTAAAACATTATTGTATGCTATACATTTTTGTCTTTGGAGACGTAACGTAAATTCTGCTTTTAAATATTAGGTCACCTTTTATCATGAGCCACGGCTGTGTTCAAAATGGCATAAATGTTTTCAAAGTGAACTGCGAAGGGAATGCATTTGTTAATATGAAGATCGCTAAAACTGAACTGTAAAAATACTTTGAAAGCAAATTACACTTAAGAGAGATGACTTTATTGTTTTTTTTTTTTTTTATAGTTCCAAGTTTAAATGTTGGAACGTTCGAAAGGAATAAGGCATAGGGAGGATAACTGGGAATAGAACAAAACCAGGAACTATGCTTCTAACTACAGCTCTAGAGGTGTAGTTGCAAGCCTACAAGTTTGTGATGCAGTTTGCAAATGTTCGTTGGAACTATGGATTTGGGAAACGCCAAATCAATGGACTTTGTTTGTAATGACAGAACTTGCGACCTTAGTTGGCTAACAATGGTTTTCGGAAATGCACCCCTGATTGATATCCGTCAAATGGGTTTCAGAAGGTGACTATTTAGTCAGAAAAAAATGCATGAAATGACCAGGTGTAAACAGCCCCATAAAACCTTGTAATAAATAATAATTAATAAGTAAGGAAAATTGAGGGACCATAAATAAAATGCTTATTAAAAATGAGGGGAATTTATATAACAATACAATATATATAAATTAAAACTTCATATAAAAGTGCAGCAGTGCAGCCGTAAGCACATGAAGCTGTCATGGCAACTAGATATTTGCAGAATTCAAGGGCCATACTGAAAGGAAAGCAAGAATCAGAAATAACATAAACATATTTTATGAAGTGAAGTGAAGTGAAGTGTAGTGTGGCCAAGTATGGTGTCCCATACTTGGAATTTGTGCTCTGCATTTAACCCATCCAAGTGCACACACACAGTTAGTGAACACACACCCGGAGCAGTGAGCAGCCATGCTGCGGCGCCCGGGGAGCAGTTGGGGGGAACGGTGCCTTGCTCAAGGGACTCACCTCAGTCGTGGTAGACTCACCTCAGTCGTGGTATTGAGGGTGGTGGAGAGTGCTGGTCATTCACTCCCCCCACCCCCAATTCCCGCTGGTACCGAGTATCGAACCAGCAACCTTCGGATCACGAGTCCAACACTCTAACCACCAGGCCACGACTGCCCTGTGTACTTTATGTGTACAGATTAGGACAAACTCAGCATCAGTTATTAATCATTTGTATAATAATGTGTCCTTGAGTAAAAAGACAGTTTGACCACAGAGTCTAGCATAGAATACATTTTCTATCACATGACGTGCACGGTGGCTCAGATGTTAGCACTGTCGCCTCGCAGCAAGAAGATCGCTGTTTCGAGCCCCGGCTGTGTCAGTTTCGTCCAGGTGCTCTGGTTTCCCCCACAGTCCAAAGACATGCGGTATAGGTGAATTGAATAAACTAAATTGGCCGTAGTGTATGTGTCTGAATGACTGTGTATGGATGTTTCCCAGTACTGGGTTGCAGCTGGAAGGCCATCTGCTGTGTAAAATATATGCTGGATAAGTTGGCGGTTCATTCCGCTGTGGCGACCCCTGATGAATAAAGGGACTAAGCCAAAGGAAAATGAATGAATGAATAAATGAATGACAGAAAATAATTTAAGGAGAAACCGAGAATGGGGGTGTTCTCCTCTATGTTGTGCAGGAGTCTCACAAAGCTATTTTTTTTTGTCTTTCACAAAGTGCAGGGAACAAAATTGATTTTATCAACGGCATGTACCACCCGCAAATTATGCACTTCATTAAATAACCTTTTTTTCCGCCCTTTTCTATTATTAAAAGAGGACAAAGAGACCCAAATTCATAGGTTGTCTATATAAAGATTAGTGTGTTTGGGTGTTTCCCAGTGATGGATTGCAGCTGGAAGGACATCCACTTCGTAAAACATATGCTGGATAAGTTGCCGGTTCATTCTGCTGTGGCGACCCCTAATTAATAAAGGTGTCTGGAACCCATCCGGGCCGTCAGTTTCATTCAATCCCAATCACCAGTATTCTGATCACCTTCACCTGCCGCTCAACACCATGCTCACCCTATATAAACTTGCGAGAACCCGGACTCTTTCCTTTATATATCGATTATCCCTTACCTACCACTGTATCCAGTCTGCCTGTAGTTCCTGTTTATCCGTCTTCCAATCTGTCTGCCTTCCAGCCTGTAATCCTGTCCATTTGATCCCTAAGTTAAGTTTGAATAGTTGTACTGTGTTATCTGTTATTCCTGTTTCTTTATTGTTCTTGCTTTAAATATTTACATTCTTTATTTAGAAATATAGTATCATTAAAATTTACACCCTTTCTGTTTAAGCACCTTTGTCTTCCCTCTGATTTGTTACAAAAGGGACTAAGCCGAAAAGAAAATGAATGAATGAATGAACAAAACTTTGTAGGGTTTAAATCAGCTGGAAATAGCACTTTATGGTTTTATACATAACAATTTGATTGAATGGTTCGATTTGTATTGCTAATGTGTGAAGAGCTTGTAACAAACTAATTTAAGGACATATCCAAACATCTGTCTAACAAAGCAAGATCTATATAGTCTCTATTCTTAAAAATACTTCATAACCATACAATCATGTACCACTCTTGTTTTTTACTGGTAGCTGATTTGTTCTATCTGCAGGGAAGCATGTTGGGTCTCTGATTGGTAGCTGGCCTGTACCACTTGCTGCCCATCGGACAGAGACAAAGATAGGTTAACTGATTGTATGTTTGGTATTCACTGTTGTTGACCTACTATATTACGCCAAATCTGACAACAGATGGATTGTAGTTTGTATGAGCCTACGATGTTGCCATATCCAGTTAACATAAGCATCTTTTAGCTTATTCTTTAGGCTTCTTAGATATATTGGTATTATATTCTACATGATGTATTTGGATTTTTCTCCATTTATAATACATATTTATGTGTGTGTGCTGCTTTTCCACCAATATCTGGCAACAGAAAGGAGTCGCGGTTCATACTTTCCCAGTTATTTCTTGCTCTGTGCAGTTGATTATTGCGTGTGCTTTAAAACACGTCACTAACCACTTGTTTGGTTGAGTATAAACAGTTTTCACTGTTCCATTATTCCACAATTCCAAATTTAGTGTGACCGAGCTTATTTACAGCGGGTCCTAGAAACCATAAACCCACCACTGCTCTGCTCCCTACTGCAAACTGTACAGAATCCCATCAAAGAGCACAGAGTGTCAAAATTGTTGCCTGTGGTAGAAGGGTAGTTTACTAGATTTTGGAACAAAGCATATTTATGCCTCAATTCAAAGCAACATCAAAAGAAAAGCAACTTCAATGGTTTCCTGTTTAAGAAAAAATCAGCTAGCGATATATGACAACTTTCACATCCTGCCTTGTCTTGCATCAGTTCCTTGCTTTTTAAAATGTTCCTCCTAGGTTAACGTCTCCTTTCCTCCCCATTTGTCACAGATGCATTAATGACTAGGTGCAATCATTTGAAAAAATATCCTGCATGCAAAAATGGTGATATATTAGCATCAGTTAACACAAAGGGCAGCTACAAGGAGATGAAACGCTTGTTGGTTTTAAAGATAAATTCACCTTAGTGATCTGACAAGAATGATCTTCAGGACACTGTTTGATCATGTCCTATACTCTGACACATTTCTCTGTGGGTAGGGGAGGTAAAAGTCATTGCCTGTAATCAATTAAACAGCTCCCTGGTGGAAGATAATGCAACACACCTTTATTCCCATAAAATGACAGCAGCAACAGTAACAGGAGGAGACACGCTTTGTCCTCATAAAATTTGACCTAAACCCTCATAAAAAGACAGCTTATTAAAATATATAGCAACTGAAAGCAACACATTAGAAGAAATATGACCCTAATGCACTTTAACGAAAGCAAATGCATTTTGAAAGGCAAAAGTGGTCCAGAGTCAATAACTAAAAGTTGATCCTTTAACAAACTCTGGCAATTCAAAACATCTGTATGAATGAATAAATAAATAAATAAATAAATAAATAAATAAATAAATAAATAAATAAATAAATAAATTTGTTACATGCAGGGACAGGTCTCGGGCAACAAAGGTAGGATCCCAGTGCAATTTAATAAGAGTATTCATGTAAGGAGGCAATAGTCAATACAGGGGCAAAACATATACATACAGGGCATCCAAAACATAATCGAAAAAACAGGTATGAGGTCAAAACTAGGGCAGCGATCAGAATATAACAAAATAACAAGGCTAAGATCATAAAGAAGGCAGGAAAACAAAAGCAGATCAAGAATAACACACGATGACAGCAAACAAAAACTCAGTCCTGAACTGGTGTATGTGTGGTGTATAAGTAGTCCAGATGATCAGCTGTGTGTGAGTCATCAGGGGGGAACGGCAACCGTGTGTGTTAAACGGCATAACGGGAATTGTAGTTCGTTAGTGTGATATGTGCAGTTCACCAGCGATCTGCCAGGTGTAGATTGCTGGTGATCATGACAGAAATTAAAGAAATTAATCCAGATTTTAGTTCAAAACAAAAACAATCCTTAAATTAATTAATTAATTAATTAATCTGTTGTGAAATGCATTAAGTATTGTGAACATGTTAAAAACAGCATAAGCATGCTGTAAATTTTTTTATAAATAATTGAAAAATATATATTTTAAAATAATTTAAAATAATATCTGTATTTTAATAAGGTTTATAGAATGATTATAGACTAATTTGCACACAAGGTAAATACAAGTGAGTGAGTAAATAAATAAATAAATAAATAAATAAATAAATAAATAAATAAATAA
>CAIGQV010017103.1:1146385-1160745 GCA_903798115.1 Danio jaintianensis | reverse complement strand
TTTTTGTATTATCATTATTGGTCACACTTTACAATAAGGTTCCATCACTTAATGATAGTTAATGTATTTCCATTATCCAATATTTTCCACTAATATTGAACAATAGTTGTACAGCATCTATTAATGCTAGTTCAACATTTACTTATGTTTAATTAAAATCCAAATTCATACTTGTTAATATTAGTTGATGCACTGAGAGTTAACATGAGCTAACAATGAATGACTGTATTTTCTGTATTTGAAGTGAAGTGAAGTGAAGTGAAGTGTAGTGTGGCCAAGTATGGTGTCCCATACTTGGAATTTGTGCTCTGCATTTAACCCATCCAAGTGCGCACACACACAGTTAGTGAACACACACATACCGTGAACACACACCCGGAGCAATGGGCAGCCATGCTGCGGCGCCCGGGGAGCAGTTGGGGGGAACGGTGCCTTGCTCAAGGGACTCACCTCAGTCGTGGTATTGAGGGTGGTGGAGAGTGCTGGTCATTCACTCCCCCCACCCCCAATTCCCGCTGGTACCGAGTATCGAACCAGCAACCTTCGGATCACGAGTCCAACACTCTAACCACCAGGCCACGACTAACTAAACTTTGGTTAACTAAGATTACCAAACATAATTTAATGCTGTAATACATGTATTGTTCGTAGTTTGTTTTCATGTTTGTAAAAAAAAAAAAAAAAACATCAACTACTACAACCTTACTGTAAAGTGTTACCAATATATTTTAGCAAACCATTGCTATTGCTGTCTCTCACCTCACCATGACTGCTAACATAAAAAAGCTAAAGGGACTATGCATTACTGTTATTGCCATCATATGAACTGCTTGTAAAAATAATAATAATAATAATAATAATAATAATAATAATAATAATAATAAATGTGTTGCCTATGAAATCATGTAAACTTTTATGTAAAGGACTCAGAATATTTTTGCTTGATAAATCATAAGAATGTGGCATTTACTCTCCCTGCTCCCTCTTCCACTTATAATGATTTTAGTGTTCTGGATAATGCCAAAGCAGGCATTCTATACAGTGATACCAATGTGTCATACAAAGACACATTTTGTCTTTTGCTAGTGGTGGGGAAGCAATCCAAGCCAACTGACCAATGAAGGCCAGACTTTATCACAATATTTGTTCATTCGTTCATTCATTCATTTGTTCAGTTACTAAATGGTACTGTTTCTATTTTAATACCTCTAAGAATAAATTGACTGTTATCTAAAGCAGAAATGAGGCCTAATTGCCTAAAAAAGCCTAATTGAAATTTTAATTTGGTGGAAAAGACATATTTCAGAGTGACTATCCTAAAATACACCAGAAGCCTTTATTCTTGCTCAAACAAACAAACAAACACATAATATAAAATAAAATAAAAATCCTGGAGAATAAATAGGTGCATACAAGTTTACTTGCATGTGACAAATTTTGGTCAGGTTAAAAAAAATATTGCCTTATGAAATCTGTCACTCACTCACAGACGATCGAGACTCGGAGGTTATCAAAAAACACATATTTAGTAACAAACCACTTACAACTGGACAGGCATCACATGGAGGGTTGACCATTCAATACCAGACAACAAACTAAACCAAAATACACAGGGTATAAATACACAGGACACGATAACACAGATTACAAACAGGGGTGAAACAACAGGTGGAACTAAAGATCATTAACACACAGCAGGAAAACCCAACAAAGGGGTCACCTGACATAAACACACACACATGGAACACAGCACAACATAACATCACATGACACAACATAACACTGACACACCAGACATGTAACATAACACAACGAAGACACCAAACTGTGACAAAAGCAAAACTGAACCAAGCTAAAAGTTTAATATTGTTACAGTTTTAAACCCTGTTTTATAACAAAACAAACAACTTAAGTGTGAAAACAGAAATATGGTTTAATTCTCAAATATGGTTTCACAATGTGCAATTTGCACATACAGTATGTACCTGTACTGCATCAATTAACATGCTGCTGATGAATTACAAATTTTATGCAAAATATTCATGTCACTTCAATCATAAGCTTTCAGAACAACTGTTTTCTGAACACTGTAATATTCTAACACTGCATATGTAAATAAATAAATAAATAAATAAATAAATAAATAAATAAATAAATAAAACACTGCTGTAAGTATACAGTTTAAGAGCATTGAATCATTTCAGTCATCATTACATTGTTGTGTACCTACATTAATGATAAAATAATTTAAATAAGAAAAGTCTTTGTAAGCCTATTTCAGTTCATAACAAATTCCAAATACCTATCTGAAATAATTGTATTCTGCATGACGCTTTTCCCACACTAACAATTTTCAGTATAAAGTTGCCTGTTCTTTCATTCAGATAGACAAATCGATAACTAACATTTTAAATAGATAAACCAATTTGGTAAATAAATCTTTAATAAAGTGATACGCAAAGCAATGCTTATGATTTGAAGGTCTGATGCCCAGTGTGACCCTATTAAAGGTGTTCAAGCTGTTGCTATGGTTACCGCCTCAGGCAAAATGTACGTTTATTCATGAGCATCTATTTGGTGGCGGGGGGAAAATGTCCACTGTGACTAACTAAGGGTTTCTGTCTGATCAGTACACTTTGCTCTGAATACACATAACCAGGTCAAACACCTCTAATGAGCTCTGCATTATGCAGCTGTCTATCCCCTGCCAAAAGCTCCAGCCACACAATGAGTCTCTCTGATGTGGACAATTACTTTATCACCTAAACCACAGAGATCATGAGGAGAAGTGCAATGAGGAGCACAGATCAGTTTCATTAAACAGTGGACAAATACCAGTCCTTTCATTATCAATCTATTTTAGCAGAAGTTTTAAGGCAAAATATTGCAAAATATTTTTTTGTAATGCTAAATATTTCCCCAAGCTGCGTTGGCTCAATTTCATGTTGGTCACAAACATATTGCTGCATTTAGAGATAGTTGTTTAGTTTACAACAGATAGTTGTTTGGATCGAAAGGGACTTTAGTCTAAAATTGTCTTTATATCTTTGTGTGTGTGAGGTTTTGCTGCAATTTCACCATACTAGAAGTTGGCAGTGTCACAGTATAGACCATTTTGAGGGATGTAAACAAAAACAATGGTCCCAATGTATTTCCTGTTTTACATTTTTAATTTCTAAAGCTTCTGAGAATCCAAAAAGAGCCACATATAGGTAAATAATGTTATGATAGCTGTTTTAACATTAGGTTATGATTGAATTGCCTCTTGTTACAGTTATGAAATAGTTTGATAACAAGCAGGAAATGTTCATGGGCCAAAGACATGACCACATTGAAATGGTCTATAAAGAACCACCAGACACATGCATACATATTGTCCTGTAGTGAACAATGATTTGGTGACCATGCATGCCTATGAACTGAAAAGGCATTCGGTTTAGTGTCAACACTTTCACAAAATTGTGTTGTTCAAAATTGTATTATTCTAAAAAACATTTAGCATTTTCAGGCACCCAAAATGTACGCACAAATTATTGCTGCCTTTTTTTCTGCTGAATATTTTCTAGTCATCTCAACTAATCAGTCAAACTGACTATATATATGTTCTCCCGTGTTCGTGTGGGTTTCCTCCAGGTGCTCCGGTTTCCCCCACAGTCCAAAGACATGCGGTATAGGTGAATTGAATAAACTAAATTGGCCATAGTGTATGTGTGTGAATGAGTGTGTATGGATGTTTCCCAGTACTGGGTTGCAGCTGGAAGGGCATCCGCTGTGTAAAACATATGCTGGATAAGTTGCCGGTTCATTCCGCTGTTGCGACCCCTGACGAATAAAGGGACTAAGCCAAAGGAAAATGAATGAATGAATGAATGGATTGGGTAGACATGCATTACATCAAATTTAAATTATCAAACTCATAAATTTACAGGTTTAAAGTTTCTAGTTTTTACTACTGAATGGTCATTTGTTTTGTTGTTTGTTTGTTTGTTTGTTTGTTTGTTGTCCAGAAATTCTGTTAACTGACAACTATGCCTGGCTAATCAGTTTATTAATGATATATACATTTATATATATATATATATATATATATATATATATATATATATATACAGTGCCTATAGAAAATCAACATACCCTGTGAAAATCCCTGCTTTCAAAAGACCTTCGAGATAAAGTTGTAGAATGGCACAGGTAAATATATATACACACAATCTGAACAATAACTCATAACAGTCAAATTGACCACATGCTTTTCAGTGTCCGCTACTTATTCCCTTGCCTTTGAATGTGTGTGCCTTTGTTGCCTAGCAACTTTCTGCTAACAAAAACATAACTTTACTTCAGACATGTCTTTCAAAACAACATTTTCCCTGCAATCAAAAAAAAACATGTTCTCCCGCTTGCTGGACAAAGTGAGGTACGCACCTTCATGGGCAGTCTAGTAACTCATACACAATTATCAGCTATATTACAAAACAATTAAATTTTTAGGGTAATGATAAAGCTTAATACTACAATCTCAACAAAACCGTTGAATGTACATATAATGTGACAATATGACATTATGTGCACAGTCTGAATGACCACTAAGGCTATTCTATAGCTAACATTTTTTCTATACACTAGTATAGGGACTCTCATTATTAACTAGTGGCTTATTACCTGCCTATTATTAAGATATTGGCATTTTTTTGTACTTATAAAGTATATATTTTACATCCCTAATCCTACCCAATACCTAAACCCAAGTACTACTTTACTAATCATTAATAAGCAGCAAATTAGTAGTTTATTAAGCTAAAAGTGAGAATTATACCATACAAAGTTCCAGTGTTAAAACAACCAGTTCAGTTTTAGGCTAGGAGTGGTGAGCTGGGAAGTGTAGATATCTTGTGAAAATGTTATAATTAGTTTTTTTTCCATCTCAAGTATACCCTCACAAAATTAGCACTTCTAAGAGACGGCCAATTATGATAGCACTTAATTTCTCATCTCATGAAAGTTTAAATCGGTCAGAAGAAGGTTACTGGGTCTCCTCAGGCTCAAGGGCTGTTGTTAAACACTGGCTCATGAGATGACTGCTCATCACTTCAGTCAATCACGATGGGACGTCAACAGCTCCATGTCACAACACGCATTAAGAGGATGCGGAAGTGCCCCCAGGTGCGTGTAATCTTGCGAAAGAGCAGCTGGTATTTGCGAAGTGTGTTCCATCATGCAGGTTTGACAGATCAAACAGGACAGCTTCCACCCGCCATCCTCAAGCTGTCACAGGCACTGCGCGGCGCCATCGTCGCTTCCCCTACTGCAGTAACTGCTGCTCTTTGCCCTAGTAAATGATCCACAACAGACAAGGAATGCTTGTCTATTAAAATGACAATCCCCCACGAGTATGACCCCACGTCGGCCCTTGTGTCACACCGGCGTCCGCAATGACAGATGCCATCAGCATCCCACACCATGCTTCTCTCTGAGCTATTGGACGTCTGAAAACAACAACAAAAAAGGGGATCAATTTTCCACTCTCTTCCGTGTGCTGTTTTCCAATGTCTGGCAGTTTATTTCCCAACTGCACCATGATCGTAGCAATAGAAGAGTCTAGTGGGTAGAGAGCAATAACAGACATTGCCGTTGGTTTGGATTTGATAAGAAACCTTGGTGTCATTTGAGGAGACACTTGGAGAATTAGGAGGAAGGTAATTTCCCCCTATGCAGCATTTCCGCGAAGCGATATCATAAACATTTCCCAATTTTTATTCATCTCTATTCTTTTTCTTTTCTTTTTTTCTGTTAGTAAAGGTAAAACTTAAAATAACAAATGGGTTTTGAAATGTGATAAAGTAGGAGAGCAGAGAGAGTTGCAACACAGATGGAAGTGTAAAACTGTCAGTTTAAAAATGTAAATAAAAAAAAGATATATGGATGGATGTACATGGAAAAAGACAACCCAGCCTAAATTTTAGCAAAAAGTAAAATTAGTTGCTCAGGTTACATTTTTGTGGTACGTTTCAGATGAAGAATCCACTAGAGGATGCTGTGTACATTTTTTTGCAATCTGAAATGTTACTTATGCCGAGTTCAGACTACATGATTTTAGCCCCGATTTTGACTCGTCGACCAGTTTTGAGAAATGGACGACAAAAGCCAGAAATCACAGGCAAATCAGTGCTCGTTCACTGAGTGAGAATCATACAGTGTGAACTATCAAAGACGCGATCTGAGAGAATCGCAGATGAGTCACCGACACCCGTGAGATATTTGGCATGCTAAATATCTGGACCTGTTGGCGATACAAAATCATGCCATGTGAAATGTGTTCTGATTGAAAATAACATCGCCAATTACCTACAGCCAATGAGAGAGCAGTATCCACTAGTATGGGTATCTGCAGGCCAGCGGGAGGTTGGGGTAGAATTTAAAAGGACTTATTTTTCGGTCTATTTGGACCATGATTTCAGTTGTAAAGTTATGCAGCGTGAAACCCCCTGCCGCCGATCCATCTTGCAGTGTAAACACAGCAGTGACGGAATACTTCCCCCAGATAGTCATGCAGTGTGCAAACATCTGTGACGTGACTACTTTGAAAATTGTGCAGTCTGAACTCAGCATTAGGATAAGTTTCGTTCTACAGTAGTCAACATTCGAAGTGAATCAAAAATGTTTTTCAACATTTTTCAAGGGCCAATCTGTGCTTTTGAAAACACTAATGGTTGGGTTTAGGGAAGGAGGAGGGTGGGTCAGTCGATCGGTCAGTCAGTCAGTCATTCAGTCAGTCAAACAGTCAGTCAACAGTGGCCTCTGTTGGATTTATGTGAAAACAGCAGGCGCAAACGGCACTTGCGAGAGAAATTTGAGATCTCAAAAAGCGTACACAGCGGCCTCCGGTGGATTTGCGAAAACGAAAACTGCTAAAAAATGTAGCTCCTGGGACGTATTTGGCGGTCTCCAGAAGCGTATATAGAGGTACGAAATGTGACCGAAATGTGACCTCTGGTGGACAGTAACAGACTCTGAAATGAGATTCAGAGTTCCACATGTGGTTATTAATTAGCAAATAATATAAATATCACGAACGTATACATTAGGTGAGCAGGTTACATTGTAACCCCGTGTTCTAACAACATGCCACATGACAAGATTTGCAGTGATAAGCAATTTGGCTGTTTGCACCAGACAAAACACGACAGAAATTTAAATACAGCTATTCAGAAGCACAGAATATGCACTCACTCATGAAATGGTAAGGTTTATAACCTAATTAATACATATTAAACCTCTTTAACATTATTAAATGTACATGCTGAATCACTTTGTGTTGGTTTTGAGTCACAGTTCTAAAGTTTAATTTCAAACGGTTTATTTTATTTTCAAGATCTGAGGTGAACTATCTGCTGCTTCTTTTAGTAGTATGGAATAAATGTCATGTAAAATGGCATTCAAACTCGCATTATTAGCATTTAACACTGAATAAAGCACATGAGGTGTATCTGAAGTGATCATTGTCAAAGTTTTCTGTTGTTCAGCTGCAAGAAATAGCCGTTTCTAATATATCAATTCGAGGTGTTGGTTAGAACAAAAACTCCTTTTAATATGGAAAATATTCATTCTATCACGTGCTGTTGCTTTTATATAGAACATGATTTAAATCAGCCTTTAGGCTCGATCATCAGACTCGCTCCTGTTGGTCCTCAATCTGGCAACCTGCGCTTGCATTTGTTTTGATCCAAGAATACAATACCTAGTTCAACCATACTGCACCTTTAATAGTTTTGTGGTATTTATTTGGTGTTGTGCAAAGAACTGCACAAGATAATCCTTTATTTGTCCATAACAGGTAACTGTCATTTAATGTGAAAAGAAACTAAAGTTGTTGGCATCATACTGCCCCAATTTACCTAAATTGCAGTCATGCTGAAGCACATTTTTGAGGTTTCACAAAAATTTGGGCTGAATTATTTATTTTTAATGTGCCTGTTTTGGAAAAATGACTACATGACCACTACCTTCTCCTTAATTAGCTCTGCATTTGAATCCATACAATACTAAAACATGTGTGTGTCCCATTATCAATATGAAATGTAGTGGGACATTTATTTTTTTTGTTTATTTTATAATTATATATACAGTGATCAACATAAATGAGTACACCCCATTCAGAAAATGTATATTTTTCTCAGTGAATGGTAATATATTTTGGTGCATTTGAACAAAACAGATTTATTAAACTGATATATTTATTACTTTAGTCACCGAACTTCTTTAGAAATAGCAAGATAATACATTTAAAATCATGCAAAATATTGGGAAAAAAATCACAAACTACAAAATTTCAACACAATATTATGCATTTCTTTGTTTCTCTAGATTTTTGCTCTTTTAAAAAAAAATTCCATACTGTTTTCCCTAACATAAAATTGGGTGTACTAATTTTGGACCTCTATCATAAGTTATTTTGTTAGATTAGCTCCAGATTTGGCTTCAGTACTTATTTCTAATGTATACGAACTAATATAATATTGTAAAGCTTCCTATAGAAATTATTAATTTAAATGAGAGATTTGTAAGGGGTGTACTCATATATGTTGAGCACTGTATATACACACACCAACACCTTTTATATATGTAACACCTGTTGAAATAACCAAATGTAATATCTAGAGAGGATATCATTTCAGACATTGTGCATCGCTTTCTGTTTGCAAAAAAATAGCAAGGGTCCACATCTCTGGTCATGTAGGGTCACTGTCCAGTAGAGTACAGCTTCAACAGAATTCAACAGTTTTCCCAGAATTCAGAATATCAGTTGATGTTCACTTTACTCCACACATTTGGAACAGCCTGCAACAAAATCAAAGCGAATAAATTCATGCTTAAAGTTTGAGATGAGTAAGACAACAAAACAATGCACTGAAAAAGTCAAGTGAAAAAAAAAAAATTAAACACTTCAGTTTAAAGAGTGCGAGAAGTTTTTGAATGATCTTCAGGTTGGCTGGCAACTGAAGTGTTGTGGCAGGAACTCACTCATTTCTCATTTCTTCCTCCAATTGAATGCCAGCCAGTGATATTTGCCAAATGGTAGACATGGAGCACATACTGTACAAGAGAATTTTGAGGTTTAATTGCATATATTTCTGTAAATAAATAAAAAAAACATGACAAATTGAAAAGGCAACATGGTGGCTCAGTGGTTAGCACTGTCACCTCACAGCAAGAAGGTCACTGGTTCGAGTCCCAGCTGGGTCAGTTAGCATTTATGTGTGGAGTTTGCATGTTCTCCCGCGTGGGTTTTCTCTGGGTGCTCCGGTTTCCCCCACAGTCCAAAGACATGCGGTATAGGTGAATTGAATAAACTAAATTGGCCATAGTGTATGTGTGAATGAGTGTGTATGGATGTTTCCCAGTACTGGGTTGCAGCTGGAAGGGCATTCGCTGTGTAAAACATATGCTGGATAAGTTGGTGGTTCATTCTGCTGTGGTGACCCCTGATGAATAAAGGGACTAAGCAGAAAGGAAAATCAATGAATGAATGACAAATTGAAAACTAGCGCAAACATCACTTGAATTTATAGATGTGATATGCAACAGTATTACAGCAGCCCTCAGTTTTTGTTTTGTTTTCTTTTTAGTTCATAAGCCAGTCATTACTGTTTAAGAAAAGATGAAAAAGAAGTGAAAAGTCCTTGAATGCTCTTCAGATTTTTTGCCAACTAAGTGGTATGGTATAAACTCCCTGATTTCTTCCTCAGTTTGGATACCATCCAGTAATATTAGACAAGTATTTAGGCCTTTTTTGGGTACTGGAAGGATTATATCAAACACCATGATTCAAGATGAACCCAGTCTGGTTAATCTACATAATAAAATATCGACAAGTCTACTTTCTGATCTTCAGTGAGTATTCATAATCCATGTATGTATTTTATGAGAATGCATGTATTTTAGAAGGGATGATTGATATCTGTGCAGAGACATGGAATCCCCAGGACTGTTGTGGATCTAAAGGCTGTCTGGTTGGGGCTTTGTTGCTAAAATGAAAAGTAATTCTCACATCCATCAATGTGTATTAGACCCGGATTATTGAAAATTGCAATATTTTTGGTTTTACAAATTATTACTTTAACTACACTAACATTTGTTGAAGCTTCGTCGTGGAGAAATAAATACTGTTAATGATTAAACTCAGGCACAGTACACCGTCCAGAAACAATTAATAAATAAATAAGGGGCGACATGGTGGCTCTGTGGTTAGCACTGTTGCCTCACAGCAAGAAGGTCGCTGGTTCGAGTCCTGGCTGGGTCAGTTGGCATTTCTGTGTGGAGTTTGCATGTTCTCCCCGTGTTCGCGTGGGTTGCCTCCGGGTACTCCGGTTTTCCCCACAGCTCAAAGACATGCGGCACAGGTGAATTGAATAAACTAAATTGGCAATTGTGTATCAGTGCGAATGAGTGTGCATAGATGTTTCCCAGTACTGGGTTGCAGCTGGAAGGGCATCCGCTGTGTAAAACATATGCTGGATAAATTGGCAGTTCATTTCACTGTGGCAACCCCTGATGAATAAAGGGAATAAGCTGAAGGAAAATTAATGCATGAATGAATAAATAAATAAATAAATATCAAGGTGCATCAAGCTACAAAGTGATGAAAATCCCAACCATTTTATCTAGCAAAAGTCTATGTATCTCTTTCATTCCACACACAGTAATTGATTTATGAGGACACACACATTCTTAGTGTACGATTATATGACCTATACTTATTATATGTCTTTATTCAAAAGCTCCTACTGTGATGGCTGCTCTTTAGCTAAATGTCACACCAATCCCTTCATCCTCACCTCCACGCTGCTACTGGCCAGATAAGAGGCTTCTGGGAAGAAAATGATGCCACTATGCAGGAAAATTGGACTGTCTAAACAATGATTAGAAGGCATGAATGATCGTAACACATTCCGTAGGGACTCCAGCATCATTAAAGCTCATTTCTGAAGGAAACTGCAGTTTCGCTTTGCTAACATTTCGCTTTCGTTGTGTGCATTTTATTCAATGTTTTGCTAGGACTAATGGAGTCATTCTCGCGAATGCTGACGCTAGTGCAATTTAGTTTCAGTTCATGCTAATGCTACTGAATGATGCAATAAGCAACTCTTGTTATTGTGATGCTTGTTCCTGCTTTTTTTGTGCTTCAAGTAGCAAGAGTAAATTGGATCTTCTAGTGGTGTTTTTTACCAGTGTAAAACAACACCAACGTGTTCCAAAACACACTATGAACTGTTAAATGTAATTTAATGTTTTAATGGTTCAAATTTGCTGGGTTTAATGGGTTTTGTAGTAAAACAAAAATATTGCCATTTAAATATGAGAAATAAATGAATGATTTAAGAAGATACAGACTATAAACATGTCAAATTATCTGCCAGTGCAGAAAGGTAATTATACCTGTTTAGATTTCTTGAAATAAGAAAATGTACCTAGACTTTAGACTTTAGTATTATAACACTTATTCCAAGTATTTGTCATGTGAGGGCGCTGGACGACAAAATTGAGGATCTAAATGCAGGTTTATTAAAGAGAATCGTCTTACAGTCAATGGTCGGAACGGGAACAAACAGGTACATGCAGAGAAATCCAGAGCGTAGTCATAAACAGGCAAATGGTCAGTTCAGGCAGCAAACAGCGTAAAGAAAGGAACAACCCAAGGGTCAAACATGGCAAGGTAAGGGAAAACGCGTCGTAATGCTCACAATACAGATAAACAAGACTCAGCCCAGAAGTGTGTGTGCGTGCTGTGTAAATAGTCCTTGTAATCAGTTCTTAACGATATTCTGGCTGTGTGTATGTAATCAGTGGAAAACAGGAACTGGTGTGTGCGAGGTACATGCTGGGAGTTGCAGTTCGTTAGTGTGGTGTGTGTGTGTGTAGTTCTCCAGCGACCTGCAGCCGCTAAATTGCTGGTGATCATAACAGTATTTAGTTTAATTATCTTAAAACTAGCTTGTTAATTTAAAAGTTTGCTTTTTTTAAAAAGTTTTTTTTTTTTTGCTCTAAATGGTCTTAAAACAAGAGTAACTAAAAAGGAGAACTCCTCTTAGTTTAAGAATTGTAATTACATATTTTGTCTTAAAATGAGTCAAAGCATTTAAAATTAAAACAAGATTATTGTATGTATGAAATTAAAATCACACATGCATGTTCAAAATATTTTTTTTTTTTATTCAAATTAAGACTTGACAGTAGTTACAATGCAAAAGCATTACTTGTTGCTTCTAAAATTACTGAAGCTTATTGCAACATAACAGAATGTATTTAGTCATTATAAGTGTGATTGAGCTTCTTTTTTTGCTCATTTTAACTTGTCCTTTTGTTTTAGCTCATGGGTTTTTTTCTGTAGCACATTCAGATTTTACTTAAAATTGAAAGTGCTTTATAAATAAAATGTACTATTATTATTATTATTATTATTATTATTATTATTAATAATAATAATAATAATAATAATAATAATAATAATAATAATAATAATAATAATAATAAAAATGACACATCTATGATGCATCACTAATAATTTGTTTGTTGGATTCAGATTTGAATGAAAACCATATTTTAGTGTGTCCATTTTTTTTCCAAGTCTAATATTAACTGATATAAATGAGAGCTTGGTGAACTAATCATTTTTACTAATAAAACAAGATTTTACCTTACTTAAATAAGAGTTTTTGTTCATGTATTTCACAAGTATAATTGTGATTGAGCTTCTTTTTGGGGGGCAAACTTACAAGTTACTATCCTACAGCTAAAAAATAAAAATAAGTGTGATTATTGAACCTTTTTAATAGACAAATTAAATAAAGTCTTAAAAATACAAACCTGGTTGTTTAGTTAAATTATGTATCAGACTGTAATTAAGCTAAATCTGCAGGTAAAATACTGTACCGAACTTTAAGCTTTACTATCTAAGAAAGAAATAAAAAGATAAATAAATAATCTTAGAACAATCATAATAATCTTTCACAATCAGATTTTTTCATAGTATTTTATTCTATAAACAAATTCAGTAAGATTTATTGTCTAGATTGTAAGCCATTGCAGTTTAGAACCTTATGTGATTGTGATTATTACTATTAATCATAATTAATATTATGAATTACATTTTTTAAAATGAGTACGGTTAACAAATATTAATAAACACCACTAAATCATTGTAAAGTAAAGTAAAAAAAAAAAATTGTATTGTCGTTGTTTTGTGTGTGTATAAAAGCCTTGTTAAATTCTTCTCTGTATGAAAAATAGAGTCCTTTCCCTGCTGTATTTCTACAGTGAAGTTGGCAACAGGTTAATCCCAGTAAACACGGTCATCTAACAGATTACTGGTGCAGGCAGAATCAATCGATGGGAGAGTGGATGACCCAGCAGCAGATCTCACTACTTAGAGTTATAGTGCTTAAGGCTTGTGACCCACAGGGGCCATTGGGAATGTCAGAGAGGCCAATATTGTGCTTCTCAGAAGGAGCTAAAGCAACCAAAGAGACTTAACTGATCACAATCTAAAAAAGGCAAAAATGGAGAAGGTAGATGGCTTTTTGCAAACCATGGCAGCAGAGCTGATAAACAGCATAAGGGAGATGTTTGTATGTGTGTGTGTGTGTGTGTGTGTGTGTGTGTGTGTGTGTGCGTGTGCGTAGCTGCTGGAGAGAATGGGCAGAATGGATGGTCAGAACTTGAAAGAAGTCAGACCTTAACATTTATCTTAGAACCTACTTTTGGGATTTTTTTAAACATGATTGTTCATTCTGTCATATCACCTACAAGTAGGCTAATAAAATAATTAGTAATACAACATTTTTAAGTAAAATACTGTAAGAATGAGCATAGCTCAGCATATGTTCTATAAATATATGACTCATAATAGTTAATATGATAATAAAACATAATAATATATATCTCAAATTATATATAATATTTCATAGATAATATAACATCTAAAATAAGCAGACAGTTGAATAGTTTATTATGCATATGAATCTCCTAAATAAGTGTCAATGAAACACAAGTCACTTCTGAAATCGGATGGCTGATACTTCTGCTATCACAGTAATATTAAATGATTTAATATTGCAAAATGAAACTCGTGCCATGTTTTGTTTAAGTGTGGAAGGCATTGGCTCATCATGAGTAAATCTTAGTTGGTAGCTGATTATAACTTGTCCTTTTGTTTCATCTCTTTTTTTCTGTAGCACTTTGAAATTTTACTTAAAATGTAAAGTGCTTCATAAATAAAATTTATTATTGTTGTTGTTGTTGTTGTTGTTGTTATTATTATTATTATTATTATTATTATTATTATTATTATTATTATTATTATT
>CAIGQV010017103.1:1114736-1146375 GCA_903798115.1 Danio jaintianensis | reverse complement strand
TTATTATTATTATTATTATTATTATTATTATTATTATTATTATTATTGCTACAAATGACATCTATTATGCATCACTATAAACTTGTTTGTTGGATCCAGATTTGGATGAATTCCAGATTTTAAAAGAATTTGTTCATTATTAACTGATATAAATGAGAGCTTGATGAACTAATCGTTTTTACTAATAAAACTAGCATTTACCAAACTAAAATAAGAGTTTCTGTTAATGTATTTCTAGCAATTTCCAGATTTTAAAAATGGCGTCTCTCATATTGAGAGATAAAATGCAAGACAATTAAACATTTAACTTGTAAACATGTAAACTACAGCACCCCAATATTACTATTCAATACATGCTATTTAAATAATAATATGCTATATAATTTCAATATTAAAACAAATAAAACTGTATTATTGATTTAAGCTAAAACATATATTCTGTTTACATTTGATAGACGTGAGCAGTGTTTTTGGTAACACTTTAGTTTAGGTCACAATTCATGCTATTAACTAGGTTTATTACCTGCCTATTATTAAGTTATTAACTGGTCATTATAAAGTATGATCTTATTCTACATTCCTAATCCTACCCAAAACCTTAACCCAACTTATACCTTACTAACTACTAATAAACAGCTAATTAGTACTTTATTAAGCTAGTAGTGTTAGTTAATAGTTTGTTAATACCGTGAATTATGACCTAAACTAAAGTGTTACAGTGTATGTTTATGGGTTCCTTTGGGTCACAATTCTAACTCCACTACTAATAAATCTATATCAAGATGCTTATTTTACCACTGAGGTGAGACATCACAATGAAAAATAATTACTGTCCAAACAGGGTTATTATTTTATTTCTCACGGGGAAATAATTTCAGAATATACATTGGCTAGTCTTTGACTTTATTGCCTTGCGAGTCCATAATGTCTGCATTTTTCTCCCACTAACAGCATAAAATTACCAGCCTTTTTTTTTTAATCCAAGGTCAAGTAGTAATTTGACTCCATTCTGAGAACTGGCAAACAACATATGGTAACAGTTGTGATTTGCAGTAATCTGCACACATTTCAAGTATGTTGAATTACAGAAAGGATGTAAATTGTTTATCAGAAATTATTTCTTTACCCCTCCACTACAGTGAAGACGGACTGAAAACAAATGATTTAAAGATGATTCATTGGATTTACGTTTTTTTTTTTTAAGTAAGTGGTTGTAAACAATGTATTTGGGCTGAATTTAAACAAACTAATTAAGTTGAACAGTACTAAATTTAATTAGTTTGTTTAAATTCCAACATAGGCTCATTCTGAAAATGTAGCCCTATATACATTTCTGGAGATTGTGAATTATGTAGCCAGAAGTACGTATGGCTGCATTTCGTCTTTAAAACGAACACTACGGGCGGTATGACACTGTTCCTTTTCATGCTAGCAGCTGACCGCTTACCTCCGTATGGACGGCTTTCCCGCTTTTACCAGTTTGTCCAGTGGCTCGCAGTGTTGACCATGACAAGATTCTGGCAAAGAACGGTTCCAGAAAGCAGGTAAGACAAAAGCCAAAAAATAAAATAAACAAGTAAATAGCAGGGTGAGAATGTGGTAAAATCTGATAACGTGGTAAAATCAGGGAACTTTTTTTCTGGATTGCTTTTCAAAACACTGTTGGTTGGGTTTAGGGAAGTGGGTGAGTGGGGGGATCGGTCGGTCAGTCAGTCAGTCAGTCAGTCTCTAGTGGATTTACGCGAGAAGAGCAGGCGCGAATGGCACTCGTGAGAGAAATTTGAGATCTCAAAAAGCGTAGACAAAAACATACCTCCTGGGATGTATTTGGCGCTCTCCAGAAATGTTTATAGGGTATGTATTCAGAATATGCCTGAGTTGTTAAATTCAGCCCAAGTAAATTGTTTGCAACAATTTTGCAGGAATCTTTTTTCAGTGTGTTTTAAACTGATGAATGAATGAATGAATGAATGAATGAATGAATGAATGAATGAATGAATGAATACATTTGGGATTACAGTGCAAATCTAAAATACAAATTTACTGTAATAAACTACTAATTTTAAATTATTTTACAGTCAGCATAAAAAAATGTCTTTTTTAAAACTTCTGTATCAATTGGTACCAAAATAGGGACTTTTTCCACAACCCTACACTGAATGACAGTGGAACATTATTTCACCCAAATTTTGACATCTTATTTTAAACAAAAGTAATTTTAAACACTGAAGCAGACACCTTACTTGCATGTAAAATGCTTCATATATTTGTAAAAATCCAAATTTAATTTGATGCAGATACCAAAATGTGACCAAAAAGTAAAAAATAAATAAATAAATAAATAAATAAATAAATAAATAACAAGACATTATTTTCCTTCACTTAAATGTACTACCACTCCTCCACCATCATTTGAAAGAATTATTTTTTGCTAATGAAGGGCCATGCAAATATATTTGTACAGACGTTCCCATGGGAAACAATTACTGTCTGACTAATCTGACATGCCTCTCCTCTTGGGTTTCAAATAAAACCCTTGCGACAAAACAAGAAAGAGCTAGTGATTGTGTTTCCATACACTGTAAGCGGCCACATACAGTAAACACATCTAAAAGTTGAAACACATTTCTATTACTTTACTCTTACACTGTTAAAAAAATATTTCTGGCTTAATTTATTTGGTTCAATCAAATTAACTTTTTTAGTCTGCTCAACTTGCAACTAAAAAAATAAGTTAGAATTTGTATATAAAGTAAAAAAAGTTGAAATCTGACTTAATAAAAAAGTAAAAGCAACTTTAATTTTTTGTCTTTTATTTTTACAGTGTACTCACTTTCTTCAAATACCTGAATTGAAACTACCACAAAACCCACATTCTCCACTAGAACATGTTGTGATTTCTCTTACAAAATCAAACATTATACTGTAGAAAACTGTGTTGACTCGGCTTTCACAATGAAACAGAAACATCTCAGAAGAACACAAGAGCAAGAAACAGCAAGAAGCAGACAGTATGAAGACGGTACTGTGCCAGAATTCTCAGGAAAACTCAGTGGACTCATACAGCCTGAATTACTTACACCTCACCCCGCATAATTCACACTGCAATATGCACAGCCGCAATCATAACTGAGATTTGACACGGAAGGCCAGTAGTAACACAGGCTCTTCTATTCTCTCTTTCACCTCTATCTCTCACACACTTTCATTCACACACACATCTACTCTATGAATTCAATTCCTCTTACACACACACACAGACCTCTAAGCTGAAAGGAATTGTTCCCTTCCTTCCTATCTCTAATACAATCATGCATGAAGACATATGCACACAGAAGCACTAGCTCAGCTGAATATGAAGTCTCTTATTTTTATCATTGTCACTGATTCTTTATTCACAAATATTCATATGTGTTTGTGTGTGCGTGCATGCGCTTGTGTAAAATTGTGTCTCTAACTTGACACATTTAAAAAAAAATGAGTTGTACTGCTTGAGTTGTGCACATTCCTGGTATATATATTACACAACAGTTCTGTCTGGTTCTTGAATATGATTGGCTGATAGCCATGCGATATTCTGCAATAACAGCACTCGTACAGCCTCTTAACCCTTAACCCTTGTGTATTACTCCGCCCACATAGAGCGACAAGCAGAGGACACTCTACAGTTTGACAAATATTGCTGCTGTTGGACAACATAATGTACTTTTGAGGCTTTTTTAGTCGAGAATGTAGTTGTTTAGATTGCAACTATGCAGTTTATTTATAAGGATAGTGCCTATTTTAAAATATTTATAATTTTGGAGATTCAGTGCATCGGCCGCCATCAGCCTGAGCAAACCAAAGAAAGTGACGGTTGACGTTCCGCCACAAGATGGCGTCAGAGACGCATAATAAGTCCTTAGAGGGAGAAAAACTCAGCGTATTCTCAACGTAAGTTTCAAACTACAGCTGAAAAACACTTTTTAATCAGGTAAGTGACATTCTAAGTGAATCACTCTCTTTTGTATTTTCTTTTGTTTCTGTATTTATACCACAGAAACTGGTAGTGTTTGCTTTGCTTTGGCTTTTTCGGGGTTAATTATTGTGATATCCCAATTGCAACAGAGAAATACTGGTAAATCTCTGTAGATTGATGGCATTTCATGCCGTTTAGCCTCATAATCTTAAAATGTGAGCAAAAATTACCTGTTTTGTCATCACTTTAAACATTAAGCTAAAAAATCATTAAAATACTAGTTCTAAAGTGACTAGTTCTATTGTGAACTGGCAACGGTTTCAGCTGTTCTGACGGTCAGCTGCAGATATGAATGAATGGCAGAAGAAAGTAGTTCCTCGTACAAAAGGGTTTTTGAGACTCTCCGTGTTTGATTTTCTTTTTTATACACACAATTATGCCATCAAACTGTTGTATAAACGCAATATTACACTAGTAGCAGTGCGATATGGCTGTATATCGTCACTGGTGGCAATAAGGCATGCCTCCCACCAGTGCCGATATACAGCCATATCGCACTGCTACGAGTGTGATATTGCTCACACAGTTGAAATCACAATTATTAAACCCCCTGAATTATTAACCCCCCTGTTTATTTTTTCCCCAATTTCTGTTTAACGAAGAGAAGATTTTTTCAACACATTTCTAAACAAGTTAAAGCTTAAAGTGACATTTAAAGGTTTAAGTAGGTTAATTAGGTTAACTAGGCAGTTTATGGTAATTAGGCAAGTTATTGTATAACGATGGTTTGTTCTGTAAACTATCGAAAAAAAATATAGCTTAAAGAGGCTAATAATTTTGACCTTAAAATGGTTTTTTAAAAATTTAAAACTGCTTTTATTCTAGCCTGAATAAAACAAATAAGACTTTCTCCGGAAGAAAAAAATATTATCAGACATACTGTGAAAATTCCCTTGCTCTGTTAAACATAATTTGGGAAATATTTAAAAAAGAAAAAAAATCAAAGAGGGTTTCTAATTCTGACGCAGTGGGTAGCACGATCGCCTCACAGCAAGAAGGTCACTGGTTCGAGCCTCGGCTGGGTCAGTTGGCATTTCTGTGTGGAGTTTGCATGTTCAAAGTCCAAAGACATGCAGTATACGTAAATTCGGTAAGCTAAATTGTCCGTAGTGTATGTGTGTGAATGAGTGTGTATGGATGTTTCCCAGTGATGGGTTGCAGCTGGAAGGGCATCCGCTGTGTAAAACATATGCTGAATAAGTTGGCGGTTCATTCCGCTGTGGTGACCCCTGATTAATAAAGGGACTAAGCCGAAAAGAAAATGAATGAATGAGTATATATATAAAATACACATTTATTTTATATTAGTATACAGATCGACTCCATTAGAAAGCCTAACAGCACATTATCCAGCCACCTACACTTGAACTGGCTGAATGTACACACAGGACTGTGAGGTTGAATAATATATAAGCAGCATCTGAAGAAGAGTGTGTGTGTGTCTGTGCTGACACTGTTGAAATCTCCAGCCAACAGGGCACCGCTGCAACTGAAAACTGCTACAGCATCAAAAAAGATGACATAAAAAAAGAATTAATGATCAGCCGATCAGTGAGGAGTGCCGCGGCTCAAAGTCAGCAAGTGTTTAAAAAAAACTACAGGAGAGAGAGAGAGAGAAAGAAAGAGCCTTTATCACAACACAGCCTTGAACAGAAAGCTTCAAAGCAGTCACAAAATACAGTACACCCTGTCTGTGTGTACACTACAATAGATGCAGCTCCTGGTGCAGCCTTAAAGAGATAGTTCACCCAAAAATGAAAATTCTGTCATCATTTACTCGTCCTTTACTTGTTTGAAACCTTTATAGATTTACTTTTAGTCATTTGGCAGATGCTTTTGTCCAAAGCAACTTACAACTGAGGAGGCATTCAGCAATTCAACAAGTAGAGGGAGTACTCACAAGAAGTCCTAGTTATACAAAGGAACTGTTAGTGCCCAGAGAATTAGGTGCTAGAGTAGGTTTTAGTGTTTTTTTTATGAAGAGAAGATGAAGTGTGTTTCTACAGGTGGTATTCATAAATGTTTGGAACCACTTGAGGGTGAGTATATAGTGAGTAAAGTTTCATTTTTGGATGAACTATCCTTTTAAAGGGGACATTTTTTCACAAGTATGGTATGATTCTTTAGGGTTTTTGGGAAATATCTGCAACAAACATTGGTTAAAATTATTCAATGGTCATGTAAAAAAAAACTTGTCAAAAATGGCTCTATTTACAGTAACCTGTTTCAATGCACATCTCTTCTTTGACACAACTCAAACAAGCCTTCACAGAAATTCAGTTAGGGCATTAAACATGCAAACGGAGGTTCTTACACAAGGATCACTTTACCAGCATTTAGACAGTCAATCGGCAAGTCTAACTAATATGCCAAAAAACTAAAGTAGTTGCTAGTCTGAAAATTATGTAGTAGGGATGTCAGTGACTACGTTTACATTGACATCTGTAATCTAATTATTTGCCTTAATCTAAATAAGACAATAATATGATTGAGGTGTTTACATGAGTTGCTTTTTGAATGTTCCTTTCATGATCCCGTTTTACATGTTATAGCACATAATTCGCTTTATGTCATTGCATCACCACGCTATCCACATTTCTTCTGGAGTTTCATGTATTTTCGGGTGTTTCATTTTTAATTTGTCGACTTTAACTGCAGTTTGTCACTTTCACTTTCATTAAGGAACATTTCATGCATGCCCCCGTGACAAACGAGATATTGGATGCGCATATGAACTGCTGGAAGAGTGTAGTTGTATGGAGAAAAAAAACTCTGCATTTCGTGATGGAGGTGTCTGTGGTCCTTCACTGACTCAGTAGGTGCAGAGAATAGTGTCAAACAGCCGTGTGTGTATAGACTGTATAGACTATCCTGTCGTAAAATGCGGCGAAAATCCCAAACGACGGTAATAGTTTGATTAAGGTGTTTACATGTCTGTACTGCACAGTAATGCGACTAATATCAGCATACTCCACATGTCTTAATTCGATTTCTGTTTAGTTCGATTATGATCTTAATCGGATTAAATTAATCAAAAATTGCTGTTTACATGGTAGATTCTTAATCAGAGTATTGTCTTAATCGAATTAAAATCAAATTATTGGTGTCCATGTAAACGTACTCACTGACTACGTTTACATGGACATCAGTAATCTAATTATTTGCCTTAATCTAAATAAGACAATAAGATTAAGGTGTTTACATGAGTTGCTTTGTGAATGTTCCTTTCATGTTCCCGTTTTACATTTCTATCAGAATTCTAAGCATAGTAATTATTTCCCTCTCGCACCAAAAATGTGCTCTTTCTTGAAGCCATTCTCATGTGTTTGTTGTCAAATGCCTGACAACTAATGTGTGTGCATCCTGTCGCAAAATGTAGTGGAAAGTACTACAAAACACTAAAAGTTTGATTAAGTTGTTTAAATGTCTGCACTGCACTTCAATAATGCGACTAAAATAGAAATACTCCACGTCTTAAAACATTTTTAGTTTAGTTCGATTATGACTTTAGTCAGATTAGGGTAATCAAAAATCACTGTTTACATGGTAGACTATTAATCATATTGTCTTAATCATATTAAAATCGGACTATTGGTGTCCATGTAAATGTACTCACTGTAAGGACGTCACTATAAGGACATTTTAAGTAAGGTACCAGCATCCAGGTGGTTGTTATTGCAGAATAAAGCCTGCTTATTGACAGCCTGATGCGAAGCGGTGGGCTGTTGTATAAGAGGGAGGGGCTTTATTACACAGCTACTTGTCACAATATGAAAAAAATAAGTCACACAACATTGTTTTGAGCCACAATAGTTTATTAAATATTTAATTAAATGCAAAGCTGATAGAAATGAAAATGGCTGAATGGAGCATACACTAACCTAGGGAATAATACGGTGCCACAGTCACAAAATGGTGCCAAACACTCAAAAACAACAGCGTGACAGACAAGAATGTGGATATACAAGCAAATGGACAGGAACGTACTCACTGATCGTCACGATAATTCAAAATAATTCAGTGAGTGTTATCTGTAAATAAGATACCTTGGGATGTCGTGACTGACAAATCAGAATTAAGTATTCCAGACAGCTGTGTAATAGTGTTATGGTGTTTGACCATGGATTTGAAAGTGAAACTAACACTGTGTCTACACCAGATGTCAGCAGTGTGCAACAGGATTTAAAGTAATAGTCTCTATAATCAGAGACTCTGTCTAAACTAGACATGATGATGCAACATGGCAATTCCCAGACAATAAACCGATGCCCCATTCTACTTCTGATGAAGCTCCAAGTGCTACTGACACAGATGACAAATGGATTTGCAATGATCGCTTTGCCGCGTCGAGTGCAAACAGCTTCCAGCATTCAAAAGTGTGTTGTGGCAAGTTTACAGTTATCCATCATGTCAATTATTTTTTTTTTTTTTTGGTTAATGTGACCTTTGACACAGACACATTGCAAGTAGCCATTTTCCAAATGACAGATGAATTTAGAGTCCATTTAACAGGCTTTCTGTATGCTCTTCATGTCTCCATGTAAGGCTTCCTGTGAGCCTTTACTGCTGACAACAAAACAGATTCCATGCTAGGATGGCTTTGCCCCCGAGGAAGAGGGTGATCTACAGGAGACTCATTTTATGGCTCGGAGGTAGTTTTATTCAAATAGCTAGCTATCTCTGTGTAAACGATTATGAGGAGACCGACAAGCCAGAAATCTAACTAAATCCAAAATAGAAAGATTTCCTAAAGACCCCTTTGTACACACAAAACTGAGGAACAAACTGGTATGAAATCAAAATTAGACCAAAACTAAGTTCATATTACATTTGATTCATGAGTTTAAAATACCTTGCCAAAGCAAATGCTGTTTCCAGCTGCTTTCAATGAAGCTAATATACCTTGCTAATTTTACCGAATATTGGTACATTTCACTAGACATAATTAAATGATATCGTGCTGGTGTGCAAAATGTAAAAAATAGTTGTGATTTTAATGGTTAAAAACGGCAAAAATGCTACATTAATCTCTGTAACCTGGTTAACAGTAATTTTTTTCTTTAATTTATACAGTAAACAATCGTAAATTGACTTACCCAAAATTACACTTTTTATGTTGTTATAGTTGTTGTTGATAGTACTATGTTTTTTTTTTTCTCATTAGTGATGTAAATTAAAGTTTTATGGTATTTTTGAATAAATAATGCTTATTGCATTACTTTAAATGTATGTGTGTTACTGTTATGTTCTTTAGTAGCTGAATTGTGTGTGAATTATACTAAGCACCTTTTATGCATACATTTATGTACTTGTGGATAAGCTATCAATTATTTATTTATATCATTATTATCATTTAATAGCATTATATTTCTATCATTTTAACTGTAAAATTCAGATTTCTTCCCATAAATATTATTATTATTATTTATTTTTTATTTTTTCACAGTGTGTGGTGTTGAAACTTGTCACTGGATCTGTCTGTCACTGAAGGTATCTTAAAACGGCATAATCAAAGGTTAAACTGAAAATTGGCCATCAAAGTAAGTACCATTGGTCTTTGGTGTTTATGTGAACCAGTTGCTGTGTTCTGGCAATTATTTCTTCTGTTCAGTTTGAGTTCCGAGCACTTTTTTCTTACTTGTGTTATGTTTGTTGTGTTAAATTCACTGAGAGGAAAGTGTACATATTTCAAAATATTAATGTATATGCCATTTTTTTTTAATATTCTTCTAAAATTTTTAATTGAACGCAAAGCTGAATGAAAATGGACGAATGGAGCATACACTAACCTACATATTATTCAGTCACAAGATGGTGCCAAACAGTCAAAAACAAAGACGTGACAGCCAATCATGTTACAAGCATATGGATGTTATTACAACCACCAGGCTTGTAAGCAAAGTAGCAAAACAAAAAACAACAAAAAAAGATCCAAACCAGAGAATTGAATCAAAATATTTATGAAATGATACATAAATGTAAAGAAAAGAAACAAAAAACTGAAGCTGAAGAGGAAGGGATGACACATTCTAAAGTCACCCAAAATGTACTTTTTTTATCAGTTCCCAATGGACAAAATCTCTAAGAGGCTTGGTCCCTAATGAACGTATCTATAATTGAAGAGTATGAGATCAGATATAAATCAAAACTCTAAATTGATTCATGGATGACAAATGTGACCCGTTACTAATTAGAAATACAGTCCAAGTTTGATGGTCACTTAAAATTAGAGTCAGATTAAATTCTAATAAATAAGATAATTCTTTTCAGAAGCGCTACAAAAGGTTTACTTGCATTTAACCTTTGACCATTCAGCAGATTTCATCGTTGGGCTGATAGAATGGAACCCTACAAAGCCATGACTATCATTACTTCCATTCCGTGTTGACTTTATTGGGTCAGGAAGAGCTGAACAAATGATGAAGATTGCGCAATCTACATCAATCCTCATCACACATGTGCAAGCAAACACACACCTACACACACATACACAAACACACAAAGAAGAGAAAGGTCTGCCTGTACGCTGACATTTGGACGCTCGGCAGGACTGGCTTTAAAGGCCAAGCGCAGCAGCTGACCCAGAGACTGCCGATGCTACGGTCCACTGTGACTCGGTTGTAGACTTAAACTAAAGACCACTACAAGAGAAAGCAATGAGCCAATTTTAGAGATGATATGACCGTGTGCTGAGATTGAACTGACTCCAGAACAGCTCTGCCTGTGACTGTGGGGTCAAAGCCATGCCTGGCTGTTATCTGTAATCCTAGAATAGAAGCTCATCTGCGAATTTGTTGCTAAATCAATGGGCAGAAATGAGATGGATGGCTTGATGAATAAGATACAGAGGCTTGATAAACAGAAGATGAGATCACTACACTAGGATCGTGACCGATGCTCATTGTTCCGTAGAGGCTGTTCATTAGAACAGGGTTTAATATTTGTCCTCTTGGTTGATAAACTTAATTAAATGATACATCACGAAGTTACATAAGGGACTACTTTAGTTCACAGGAAGCAACAGGCAGCAGGTTCATGCGACATATGCTTATTAAAATTTTATGCCTCTAGGTATTTTTCAATGCACCACAAATTTCAGCTGAAATTAACACTAGTGCAAATAGCAACTTGCATTTATTTTCAGGTTGTATTTATTTTTAAAATGTATACTTTTTTAATTAATATATTTTTTATATGTATAATTTACTAAAATTTATTAAAAAATTCAGATTAAATGTAAATAACATTTTTGTTGGACCAACAACTCTTTTAGTTACTCTATCTCTTAAGTAGAGCTGAATTCCTCCACTAATCAATACTTCGTTCTTACTCTAAGGACTTTAAAGCATTGCATTTGCACAAGGACTTCTTACTATAAAGACATTTTAAATTATCAAATGCTTTTCAATAGCATCATTCATGGAACACTGGACATACTTTCAGAGAATTAATAGGTTGTGTTTCTATATGCACACTCATTGGAAAATGTATTTCTTAGAGTTTGCACTTTCATAGATCTGGATACATTACAGAAAGGAGAAATGTTCAGTGGATGTTTGCATTCTGTTGCTTACTGCTAAAGCTGCAAAAGTCAAAAGGGCAAGTACAGCAGACCACTTTTGTAATATATCAATGGCATTTTTTATGACTTAAAAGCCAGTGTTAAAAACAATCAAATAAAAAAGCAGAATGGGAACATTATTCTTACTGTTCTTTTATGTTTATTTCAAAGGAGAAACGTGTTTATGTCATATGACGGTTAGTAAATGATGACAGAATAAAAATGTTAGTATTAGTAGACTGGTAGAGTTAGGGTTAGTAGACTAAGCAAAACAGTCAGCAGAATGTCTATTGGCGGACAATCAAAATAAGCATGCTATACTATAACTCTAGATGACTGCTAGCTGACATGTAGTCACAAAGTTACTTTTAGTTGCCATGAAAATCAATCAAAAAGAATTGTTACCCAATAATCTTGGAAGAACTTGATGAGAAATGAGAGTGAGTTGATAATGAGATCGCTAAATTTGATTGCAGAACTCCTAATGTCTTGGCAAATCTACACAAAGTTTGAGACATGATTAAAATGTATACTGCTGAATGCTGAATTAACAAGTGGCAATAAAAGCCTTAGAATAAAGCCTTTTTGACCAGTCAGAAAGGAGAAAACTGTGCACACGCTGACATCATGAGGAAAAAACATTTGGTTTTTAGTGGCCACACAAGCACACTGTTACCTGAGTTTCTAAAAATGTTCACTCTGGCTGCAGTTTTCAGAAAGTTTAGGTTTCAGTCACCTGGTACTGTTTTTGTGTAGATGATAGGCCAAAACACTTAGAAATAAAACAGCAGCTTTGAAAATACCCATGAATTTACTATTGGTGATGGACCAATTTTGGAGAATATGTCTCGCTGACTATATATTGTTTTTACAATACACACATTTAAAAATGGGATTTCTTAAAATTACACAAAAAACTCAACTTACAAAAAAGTAACTTCCATCAATCATTTTTGTACTCTTCAATGCACACCATAAAAACATAATATTTGAAATTACAAAAAAAACCTGGGTTTGTTCATTCATTCATTCCTTCATACATTCATTCATTTAAATGGATGAACAACTTAAGAACTAAAACTGGTTCAAATTAGGTTGTGATAAATGTTTTAATGAGCCATTTATGTCACTGAATTATTTGGTTCATTCAATCATCTGATTTATTCCCTAGTATACAGACAGTGCTGTCAAAAGGATCCCCATTTACATATCTATATACATTTATTATATATGCTAAAGCAGTAGTTAGGTCCAACTTTTGGTGCCATAGAACAAACAAGATGAAAATATAGACGGAGCATAAACATCAGAAGGCAGAACATTAAACGAATATGAGAATTCTATATTTGGAAATAAGGTAGAAAGAAAGAGGTATTATCTAAAAATAGACAATAAAATGAGTCAGAGAATTTTAATCCCCACAAGTTACATTTGAAACACCACTGTTTTAATGATGCATCTTGTTTTGTTACGCATTAACAAAGCAAGCATAAGCAAACCCAGGAATAAACTAAAAGCAATACATTCCACATTGATATGCAATGCATCTTATCTAGCTGTAGTGCTGCAGTGTGAAAGCAAGTGTGTGTTCAAGTCCTCATTGGACATTCATGACCTTGCAGCAGCATCTTCTTGGCTTGAAACAAATTGTATTGCATAAACATTGGAATTGATCTTTCCTTATTCCAACCATATACTCAACGAATATCACCTCTGATGTATCTTTGTTGCAGTACTTTTATTGGGATTTATTTATGGAGTGAACAAAAAAAAAGTTTTGCCAAGCACCAATCCACTCTCTATAGTAATCCTCTATGAAACTGATTACTCAATGGACAGTTACTTGAATTGCAGGTTGAGCATTTCAATAGGCAACAACTAAAGAGTCTATACAGCTTGAACACTGATAAAAAACTAAACGCTCATACCGCTCCACATCAGAGTTGATGAATACTAGATGGAAACATGTCATCCATCTATACAGCCAATTGCTCCTGGGAAGTGCTCATACTCAGAGAATTGTGCTTTATAGTTGATTTGGCCAGCAGCAACAAGAAACTTGATGTACAGACTCCTCAGTGCACAAATGGCCCTGAAGACTTTTACAGACAGTTGCTATCCTAGCACCACACAAATCAGCAGTTTCAAGATGAAAGATTCCAGATGCCAAAATCCTTAAAGTGATCAGTACCTGGAGACAGCTGGGTAAAGGACTTTCTTTTTGAGAGGAAAGCTAGACTCAAGATATTATCCCAGATGCACTTTCAAAAAGTTATGTAATGAAAGTATTTGAACAGATTATTTTGGGCCGTCCCAGATGGAATATGATCAATGTGAAACTGTAGCATTTTTCTTTGGTCAACTTTGAGAGGAGTTCAAAAATGACCTTGATGACCAAAGATGTTTTGAAACCATAGACAGCTTGTAAAATTTCCAGTCTGATCTCATGGGAACGCATTAACATAAGAGTGGCTAATTTGTATAAATTTACAAATTTTATCCATACAAAACGTATGATTTTTAAAATGTCCTCAAACCTCACCCTTTAAACCAGGGATGCCCAAACTTGGTCCTGAGGGCCGGTGTCCTGCAGAGTTTAGCTCCAACTTGCTTCAACACACCTGCCAGGGAGTTTTTAGTATGCTAGTTGGAGCTTGATCAGCTGGTACAGGTGTGTCTAATAGGGGTTGGAGCTAAACTCTGCAGGACACCGGCCCTCCAGGACCGTGTTTGGACATCTCTGCTTTAAACCAACTATTTAACTGAGCAAATCGTACTAAAATGTAAGAATGAGATTTACAAATTCACTGAAACTAGACACTAAATCAAAAATATATTAATTGCCATTTGAAACATATGATCATATTCATATGGCAAAATGGATTGTGATGATCAAAACATTTATTTTCTGCTACATCCATATAAAAAAGACAAAAAATCTCTGAAACTAGTCAAAAAGAGCTGAAAGGAATATAATATTCCAATAAGAAAGAAGGGAAAAAAAATTTTGGCAGCAAGTTTTTATTGTACAATATACACAAGCTGTTACCAAAGCGTGATTCATCCTGCTCTATTTGTTTATCATAAGTGCAACATAGGACGCTTAATTCTTTGATTTACTGGCATTATATTCTGCAAATTAAGTGTCATCATCCAGTGTTTATACACATTGTACCCAAGTTTGAGATCCATGTCACACAGTGTGATCTGTAGTGGTCTTATAAGATTGCACAGTCTGTAGAAGGCTTTAGATATTCTAAATAGTCCATGCTTTCTCACAAACAGAAAGCAATACTAAAACTGAAGTCAAAAGTATTTGTTTAACTTAATAAGCAGACTTTTAAGATATATCAAGCATGTTAAGACAGATCAAGCTGAAGTCTTGGCTGTAAAACCAGTCCATAAATATATGCATTGTAAAATAAATAAATAAATACCTTGTGAAATGTAATTCCAGTTAATGAAAGATGTTGTTTTTTTACCATTTTATTCCCAGTAGTCATTGAGTTAGCACTCTAAAATATCTTAGAGAGAGCAGAAGAACTAAAGACTAAACTGGGATTAAGAAATCTAAGAGAAAACTAGACTAAGACTACGCTAGGATTAGGTTACAGTTCTATTAAGACACTTACTTACTTACTACTTTTACTTACTTACTTAGGCACTAATATACAGCTTCTTTATACAAGTTATATCACTAATATACAAGTTTCTTTCAGGTGAAATTTACCTTTTTCTGGGACTAAGGTTAAGCATTGTCTGTAAAACTGGGGAATAATAAAAAAAAATATATATAATAATCTGCACACTTAAGAATATTGCTTTAAAATCTAGTATTGTTTTGTAATAAGGTTTTTTTTTACAGTTAAAGTGGACAAGGACAAGGGAACTACATGTCAGATTACCCTTTTTTATCTCAAGTAAAGATATAGTATAAGAAGCAAACTTGAGTGAAAGTTTCTCTTGATATGCTGTCTAGGTGAAACAAGCGGACAGAGATCTCATTTGCGATAGGAATTGTCCATAAACAGCCTTAACACTGAAATAACTGACAAAACACTTTCTTCTCATAACCCACTCAAGAATAGAACCTGGAAGCATCAAACCGCCCTGATGGACAAGCAGGGCATTGTTTGAAGTCCAACCAAAGCAGAGGCTCTAAAACTGACCTTTATTGATATTGACACTGGCATATTTCACATTAACTGCATGCCTCCACTGAGCAGTGCTAGCATACAGCCGGCCTGTCATCCTATGTTGGCCAGTCTCCATCCCACGAGTCTCTTTGAGTTAATTAATCTGTCTGAAGCTCTCTGCGATACACATGCCTGAATGCATACACTTTCCCCGAGGCGTGTGTTCAAACACAGTGGGATGGAAGTTGATATAACAAACCTGTCAAACGCTGCTGAGACCGTAGCTTGTATATGACAAGCCATCAGTCTATGAATGCAAGAATCTTTTGTCAGGCCAGATGTTAATGGTCATTATAATGTGTTTCTCAAAAAAATTTAAAAATAAATGAATGAATGAAAAAAAATGCACTTATAAACCATACATATGATAAGCAAGAACTTATTTTTATTAAAACATTGTCATGTTTAAAATGTTTGAAATTCCCACATACATGACTGTTAAAGTTGCATTGTTGATGATGAAAGCAAAGTAAAAAAGACACTTTTTGTGACAAACTAAGTATAAAAAGCACTTACTTTCCCTACTATCCAATTTCTTCCTGAACGCAGCAATCTCAGAGGGCTTTCTGAGCAGATGATGTAATGTTAACCTTATGAAAATAGTTTTAAAACAGGACATGGCTTCATACTTTAAATTACAATTTTAGTCTTATGATAGCTTTTAGTATTTATAAAATAGTAAAGAGAGCATCCATGATGTGACATGATCACATGATGAATAAACAGAAGATAATGTGGCATTTGTAACACATCCATTTACATCTATACCACACATTAATTTAATACAGCAGTAGTGACTACTCAAGTAGTATCCGATGTTTAACACAATACTATGAGGCTATAGGAAAAACAGGCCAGTCATAACAAAGCAATACTCTGACCATCCACACAGGGTCATTAGCATGCATGCTCCAGGCTGCATTTTTTTGGCCACAATGTTTCACTTTTTTTCATTTATTTATCTTATTTTTCTTAGATAAGTTTATCTTGTATTAAACATACTATGTATGTTGGTATTTTGAAAACTGGAGAAACAGGAAGACTAAAAAGCAGCAGTTTTGTGAAGCAGCCAGCCATGCATGACCACAAAGTGTCCACAGCTCATGAGAAGGCAAAATGTGGCATATACAGATATTCAATTTACTCAGTGTCAACCCAAAGAGGCATGAGGTCAGTTTAAGTTTATCTTTTGTAAGTTTAAAGTGTATATTGTGAAATTGGTTTTGTATGTTTGTAATGAGGCAACAAACACATGCAAACTGCTGAGTGTAAGTGTACAAACTACACTAAATACTAAACCTAACCAATAGTGTTAAAGAACAAAAAGTGCAATAAAATGCAGTTGCTGAATCATCTTGTTTTAGCTTTGAGCAATATGTACAGAGATAGATATGTAACAGAAACATTAAAATGTATATATTACAAATCCTGCACTATGGTACAAGTGTTTTATTGTTCAATGCACCATTCTGAACTGAGTATTCATTCATTAAAGTATAATAATATGACTTGTAATTATAATTTGTGTGGAAAGAAACTTCAGTTGCTAGTATTTTAAGGCCTCAGTGTTTATTTTAGAAGGAAACTGTAGTGAATGTGTATAGGTCTTGACAGAGGCATGATTTTCCGGTGGGCTTGGTTTGTGAAAAATAACACAATGAGAATACTGATTAGCTCTTGGGCAGAGCAGAACTAGTTATGATGGCATCGCAGTAATGCACTACACCAGCGACAACGCTGAGTTGTGGCATCAAAGGCAGCAAACGCTTTTAAGAGTCCACCAAAATGTTTTTGGGCACTGCTTAAATGGATGTATTATAATATAATAAAATATTGATAAAATACACAGCTACTTTAAATGGAAATCAATGAGCAAATGTAATGCAGGCTTTTTGCTTATAATGCTGTTGTGGCATCAACCAGCAGTAACTAACAGCACATGCAAAACATGTTGCCCTTGATCTAAATTTGTGCTGGATATGCTGGATATGCCTGTACACAGTAAAATCTCATATATATATAATTTCCTCCCCTTTTCTGGAGCAATACAGTTATGCAAATTTAGCATTTACATAGTTATCAAGATTTTAAAACGTGATATGTGTTCTGAGTCTTCAACATTTTTAATATTTATACTATCATTTTGAGCATTTAATTGCAGAAAATGAAATAAATTATTGAATATTTGTGTTCAAATGAAAAAAAAAACCTGTTATTTGACTGTTGCTTCAAACTAAATTTGCACATTTTCGTTTGTCACAGGAAATGCATTGCATTATGCCTGGTTGCGATTGTAAGATTGAACATATAACACATCTTTTCAAAAATATTTCAGTTCAGAAAAGTTTGAATAGTTATAAATTCACTTTTTTTTCCACTCAGAGCTATTGAGTATCTCTCCAAACCTACTGAGCATAATCCATTTATTCATTTACTACACCTATTCATCAGTTTGCTTCACAGCTGTGATTTATGTTTGTACTTACAGCACCTGACAAAACGGAATAAGAAGGTCTCAAGGGCCCTTAACATCTCTTAGAAGTATCTGCCATAGTGCACTAGACAGGCAAGAAATAGGCAAGATGTTTGCGTTGAAGTGGATGTAGTGTTTTTGTGGCTTACATGTGATTAGTTCAGGATCCTTTTGAGACTGAGAGAGAGAGATAGAGAGAGCTGATCTACATAAGGAACATGTCAACAGCACACTATCCAGAGCTTTTGTGTGGCTATGCATAATGAATATGTAAAAATGCAGCATCATGAGAACCGTGATTTGCATAGTTTGTTGTTGCGTATTGGGTCAGTTACAGCCCATGGTTGGCTTATTAAAGGCTTGGCTTGCTGTTTCCCAACAATAAAAACACAAGAGTTAATAATGTGGTACAATACAACAACAACCTTATGTGCAAATATTTGTGAAAATAAAGGCAGATACCTTTATTGGCTTCTTGAACAATTGATGTAGATCTGATCGTTTCTCTGCACAAAATGCATGAATACTTTGTAATGTTGCTATCTGCTGGCAGAAGATATCAAAGCATAAATATATAATATATTTATAATAATAATATATAATATAAATATAATATAATATAAGAAATAATAATATTAGTTTAATAGTATATATTTATTGTATATATTTATATGTATTGTAAGTCTATATATAAGATGTAACAGGAGAATGTTGCCAATCTGATTGCTTTGAAAAGGATTTATGTGATTTAAAGTGCACTAACCCATGTACTTGTTGTGATCGCCAGTGGTGTTTTCTCTGCTTGAGATCATTCATTCAGCTTAGTCCCTTTATTCATCAGGGGTCACCACAGCGGAATGAACCGCTAACTTATCCAGTATATAGTTTACACAGCGGATACCCTTCCAGCTGCAACCCAGTACTGGGAAACATCCATACACACACATTCACACATATACACTACGGCCAATTTAGTTTATTCAGTTCACCTGTACCACATGTATTTGGACTGTGGGGGAAACCGGACACTGATTACATGGACTATACATACACCTCACTTTCGCCTTCACATTGCAGAGTCTTGTTTTTCCTTGTGAAGCATTACGAAGAGTTTTTCCCTGTTTATCCTGCCTTGGTTTTGATCTTTGCATTGTTTATTGTTCCTGTTGATTCTTTGCCGCCTGTCCTGAACATTTGCCTGTTTTATGACCTCGCTCTTTGGATTATCTGTATGCCCCTGTTTGTACCTATCGACCATTGCATGCTTGACTATTCTTTGTTCATAAATACTGCACGTGGATCCGCATGTCCGTTGCCAGACTCAGTCATTACAGTACTAGAGCTGAAAGATGAATAAAAATCAAATCGCAATTTTGATTTTAAACACTGGGATTAGCTGATTGAATAGGCTTCAATATTAACACAATATAAATTCATAAACACATAAACACCTCCCCCGGTTTCCCACAGTTGGTGCCATTGTTCAAATTTCTTAGACAACATTGCTCTAAAATTGGCTCCATCTATCATCACCTTGACAGTCTTACTAACCAGGGTGAGCATACCTTCATTCTCATCATTCAGGTATATATTTTCTCTGCTTGCTAAAACACATTCAATGATAGCAATGTTTTACTATCTGTTGGTATTGTGGCCATAAGTTCTTTCCTTATAACTACATTTAGTGGTTACTGTTAACCTAAGACCAGATATAACAAATGCTCATTGATGATATATTTTTTTTCAGTATCATTTTCAACATTATTGAATTGGCTGTTGAAAAAAATGGTCCTATATAGAAATATGATATATGTCAATATATGTAAATGATATATATGAAATACAAATTCATATTTGCACTTCATATACCATGTCATATTTCAAAATATTGCAAATATGGCCTATACAGATGGCCAAAAATAACATATGTATTGCATATAAATCTTATATGAACATATATGGGTGTGGCACGGTGGCTCAGTGGTTAGCACTGCCGCCTCACAACAAGAAGGTCGCTGGTTCGAGTCCCAACTGAGCCAGTTGGCATTTATGTGTGGAGTTTGCATGTTTTCCCTGTGTTCACATGGGTTTTCTCCGGGTGCTCCGGTTTCCCCCACAGTCCAAAAACACGTGCTATAGGTGAATTGAATGAACTAAATTGGCCGTAGTGTATGAGTGTGTGTGTGTGCGTGCGTGCGTGTGTGTGTGTGTGTGTGTGTGAATGAGTGTGTATGGATATTTCCCAATACTGGGTTGCAGCTGGAAAGGCATCCGCTGAGTAAAACATATGCCGGAATAGTTGGCGGTTCATTTCGCTGTGGCGACCCCTGATAAATAAGGGACTAAGCCGAAGGAAAATGAATGAATGAATGAATGAACATATATATATATATATATATATATATACATATAAATATATGTACATATATGTTAATTTTAGATATGTCTTCATATTTATTTATCTATTTGAACATAACATGCATATTTGTAATTCCAATAATTGAAAAAAAAAGTAAATTGTTGCTATATTTTAAAGTATGTGGCATAATAATAATGTGAACCTATACTGTATGTCATATATGTAATTTGCATATATTTCCCTATATCATGATTCTTATATGGGGTTTTACTCACAGAAATGTCACAACAACAAATAAAGACTATTAGAACTTATTTTGCATGCAGGCAATATTAAGGTCTGGAGGTTGTTTCAATCCCTAGTGATGCTTTCTTCAACCAACACTACTGAAGATTTCTACATGTCGCTTCATGTGAAGTCAAAAGAACTAACTAACGCTAACTCCTGACTGCTAAGTCTCAAACTGCAATAACAAGACAGTGATGCAAAGAGAAGTCAGTGAGACACAGAGTACAAATAAAGCACAGTAGCAAGCTCATAAGTGACACCATGGTCTAGTATTTAGTAGACATAAGCAAACATCTTGTTCCAGTAGGAAAAAAAGCCCTCTCTAACTCCTGCACCCTACTCCAGTCGCCTGCTTCTTCAGTAACACAATTAAAGCCAAACAACTGTGTGTTCATTGGGACAAATGTGGGACTCGAAGGGAAACTAAGCATCGATTTTAAGTCCAGCAGAGACAATTAGTTCCGCTTGATGCCAAGAGACAGGGAAAGTTTCCAGAAGGGCGGGGAGATCTGGGAATGCGACACATCTGCACACAGACTCTCACATCGCAAAAACATAACCACAAAACACATGCCTGCACTCACAGCCTGACTGTAACCCTGCCAAACTGAGGGATTTCCTTGCGGTACAGTGGCTTACATACATAATCAATCACGTGCAAAGTTGGCTAATTACATAATTGCAATAATGAACATAATTTGCTGTGCTATTAATATAAGACTGCAAAGTGGTGTCGAGGGTTTTAAAGACTAAATGAATTATGAACAAGCTATTCAGTTTTTAGCCGTAAACCAGATTTGAGGAAAAAAAAGACCAAATAAACAGAAAAGTACATTATTATTATTATTATTACTAGTAGTAGTAGTAGTAGTAGTATTTGAATATTTGAATATTTAAATTAATTAATAAGGGCAAAATTGTTAGCTCTAATGTGACATTTTACTTAAAGTGCTGTTTAACAAAGATACTTTTTTCAACACATTTTTAAACAAAATATTTTTGCTTACTGATTTCTAACTTCTTTCATCTTTGCCATGATGTCAGTACATATTATGTTATATTATATGCTAGTATTAGTATTAGTAAGTATTCAGTATAGCAAATACTAGTATATCAGCCAATCACATGGCAGCAACTCAATACATTTATGCATGGTCAAGACGATCTGCTCCAGTTCAAACCGAGCATCAGAATGGGAAGAAAGGTGATTTAAGTGACTTTGAACATGGCATAGTTGTTGGTGCCAGACGGGCTGGTCTGAGTATTTCAGAAACTGCTGATCTACTGGGGTTTTCTCGCACAACCATCTCTAGGGTTTACAGAGAATGGTCCGAAAAAGAGAAAATATCCAGTGAGGCAGTTCTGTGGGTGCAAATGCCTTGCTGATGTCAGAGGTCAGAGGAGAATGGCCAGACTGGTTCCAGCTGATAGAAAGGCAACAGTAACTCAAATAACCACTCGTTACAACCGAGATATGCAGAAGAGCATCTCTGAATGCACAACACATCGAACCTTGAGGCGGATGGGCTACAACAGCAGAAGACCACACCAGGTGCCACTCCTGTCAGCTAAGAACAGGAAACTGAGGCTACAATTCGCACAGGCTCACCAAAATTGGACAATAAAAGATTGGAAAAACGTTGCCTTGTCTGATGAGTCTCGATTTCTGCTGCGACATTTGGATGGTAGGGTCAGAATTTGGCGTCAACCACATGAAAGCATTGATCCATCCTGGCTTGTATCAACGGTTCAGGCTGGTAGTGATGGTGTAATTGTGTGGGGAATATTTTCTTGGCACACTTTGGGCCCATTAGTACCAATTGAGCATCGTGTCAATGCCATAACCTGAGTATTGTTGCTGACCATGTCCATCCCTTTATGACCACAGTGTACCCATCTTCTGACGGCTTCCAGCAGGATAACGTGCCATGTCCTAAAGCGCGAATCATCTCAGATGGCCTCCACAGTCACCAGATGTCATTCCAATAGAGCCCTTTTGGGATGTGGTGGAATGGGAGATTCGCATCATGGATGTGCAGACGACAAATCTGCAACTGCGTGATGCTATCATGTCAATATGGACCAAAATCTCTGATTAATATTTCCAGTACCTTGTTGAATCTATGCCATGAAGGATTAAGGCAGTTCTGAATGCAAAAGGGGGTCCAACCTGGTACCAGTAAGGTGTACATAATAAAGTGGCCGGTGAGTGTATATATGTACTATACTAGTATTATATACTAGTATTCAGCTTATAGTGCAATGTAAAAGTTTGACTAGATTAATTGGGTTTATTAGGCAAGTTAGTTTATTTCAGAAATGTATTGCACATTAGTGATTTATTCTGTAGCCAATCGAAAAGAAAAAAGAAATAAAAAAAAAGAGATTAGTAAAATGTCTGTTTATATAAGATGTGACATTCACAAAACACCCCAAAATCATTTTCAAATTGAAGCCAATAAGAAAAGTGTGTGGCCACATTGTGTAAAAAAATATATTATGCCCTTATACCCTTTTTATAATATGTAATATATGCCTCAGAGGACCAAAGATACACAAAAGTTGGCAATGTCTGTGAATGTTTTAAAAGTGCATTTGATCTGTGAAAAGGCACTTCTAATGCAACCCTTGGGCACAAATTATTTTGTGAGATACTTTTCCAGAAGAAAACTAATGGCTACATTCATTTAAGGGAGATCAGAAACAGTGCTTTCTGATGGAGAGAATAACTCCCTCTGGACTGGACTTTGATCTTTTTCATGCTCAAATAGAAAGTGTAAAAGAAAAAGCTTTTATGACCCCTTTAAATTATTTTATGCTCACTGATAGATTTTTTTTTATAATGGACCGTGTCCTTAAATGTCCTGGTCATTACCAAGATCTAAGGTAAATTATCTATCATTTATTTTTTGATGTCTGTCACTCAAAATAGTATAAAAACTCAAATTGAACCATTTTAATACTATAAAAAAAATACACAGTTGATACCTTAGCAAACAGCATTACAAAATTAGATTTCCCTGTTCCTTGTCACATACAGATTCAAACATGGAAAATATACAGTTGTGAGTCATTTAAATGAATGGGATGATCATTTTTAATTAAAAGCTTTCTAATTGTAAGTCACATAAATAGTTATTCCATGATCTGTTGAAATTCTTGATCCTGATTGGCAGGAAGGTGTGCAATAAAATAGTTTAATACACAAGTAGTTCCAGCCAGTTTTGATCACAGTTCAAAATAAATGTGCTTTGCTCAAACATTAGCAGTATAGTAACCATAGTAACTCAGTGCCAGAGCCTTTATTCATCTGTGTAATCCCGCGGACACTGATGTGTGCTTCACTAGGGAGCTGATGGGGATTAACCAACTACAAAATGTCCTCAATAATAATTTAAGAAGAGGTAGCTAATACATGTTACTATGAGCTATTAGATATGCCCTTGTCATACATACGCACACACACATGATCTCTCTCGTGTGCACTCCCTCTCTCTCTCTCTCTGCTTATGACTGATTCAAGGTATGGACTAGGAGATCTACATGTCATATGTCACATGACATGTCATAACTGATTAAAATTCAATTAAAGGTGCTGTATGTAAGTTTTTGACTCTTCTAAAGCATAAAAATACCATAATATGTTTGCAGATATTTAAGAAACATGCTAAGTAAACATTCTTGTTTATCTGAAAAACAATGCTAAAGACAGATATTCTGCTTTGAAAATGTGCGTTACGTGTCGGAACGGGTGTCTTTGTTTAGGTTCTTTTAACCCGCCCACTGTCACTTTAGCCAATATTTCCGCACCCCGGGTTGCGTTGTTGGAAAACCACGTATTTCATTTATTCGGTCAAAAAGGCTCTCAAAGCATACGCCTGTGACCAAAATGCAACCTCCGGTGGACAGTAGCAGAATCCAAAATGAGACGCAGATTCAGAGTTCCACATTAGGTTATTAATTAGCAAATAATATAAATATTACAAATGTAACCATTAGGTGAGCAGGTTACATTGTAACCGCGTGTCCTAACAACACGCTTTGTGACGAGATTTGCAGTGATAAGCAATTTGGCTGTTTGCACAAGACGCAATGCGACAGAATTTTAAATACAGCCATTCAGAAGCACAGAATATGCACTCACTCACGAAATGGTAAGGTGTAAATGTACATGCTAAATGACTGATATGTGTTGGTTTTTATTATTTCACAGTTCATATGTATTTATCTATTTGAACATAACGTGCATATTTGTAATTCCAATGATTGCAAAAAAATGTACATTTTTGCTATATTTTAAAGTATGTTGCATAATGTAAAATCCACATAGGAACCTATTTGTCATATATGTAATTTGCATATATTTCCATATATCAGATTCTTATATGGGGTTTTACTTATAGAAATGTCACAACAACAATTATTTTCAAGATCTGAGGTAAACTGTATGCTGCTGCTTTCAGTAGTATGGCAATAAATGTCATGTAAAATAACATTCAAACTCACTTTGTTAGCGTTTAGCACTGAATAAAGCACATGTGGTGTACCTGAGGTGATCATGTCATCAAGTTTTCTGTTGTTCAGCTACAAAAAATAGAAACCGGTTCTAAAATATAAATTCCAGGTGTTGGTTAGGATAAAAATAATTTAAATTATTGCCGTTGCTTTTATTTAGAACACAATTAATATCAGCCTTAAATCAGCATTTAGGCTCGATAGTTAGGCACACTGCTGTTGGTGTCGTCAATCTGGCAACCTTCGCTTGTGTGTTTTGATCCAGGAATGCAATACCTAGTTCAACCACTGGGTCTCAAACTTACATACTGCACCTTTAAATGTTGTGCTGTAAAAAGCAAAACTAGCTTTATAAGGCAAATGATCAATGATCATGGAAAAAGCTGGATAATCGACAGATTGACATACATTTAAGGATTATAAATGCACTTTGCATCGAGTGGTTGTTTGTCCCCACGTTGTGCATTTAAAATCTATTAACACACAGCAATCTGTTGATTATCCCTTATGCACAGCCACTGGTTTGTTATGGTGTGTGTGCAGACTGCCATTCAACTGATTACTTATAAAAGCTTTGCATATTAATCTGTCTTTCTTATTGATTTTTTATAACTGCTCTATTGTTTTAACATAACATTTTTTTTTACATGTAAATTCTCTGCTGAGCAGATCTGAAATGTCAGATGTATCATAGTACTCTGAAGTAGAGAATTATGTGTCAAATCAAATGGGTCACACAGATTTTGTGTTTTTTGTTGAAACAGGTTCATGGTGTTCTGTCAAGTGGACTCTGCTGATATTTGCTCCGCTTTTTGTGGATCAGATGGATAGCTCTGTTTTGGAGTGTTTGGCTTCTCATAAAAGCAGAGACAGGGAGATAATGCCACAGTCATGTCAGAAGAAAAAAATGCTTTTCAAGAAGAGGGCTGAGCCTTTATAGTCTGTGCCTCGGCTGCAACAACAAAGAAAAGTCTTGTTATTTTAAACTCCTGATTCACAGTTTTCTGAGCACCCAGGCGCAAAAGGTGCACACAGAAAGATGGCTGTCATTCTGCATATTGCGTGGGTATTAAACTAAAGGCTTGAACGCACTACATGACTGTCAAAACTGTAACATATTTTTAATACTTGTGCAGGTATTGTGCGGTTACCCATAGCAGTACAAAAACTCTGCAAGTTCTTATAGCAACAAAAAATCAAGGCAAATGTCATATATATTTAGATACACTCTTGAATGTGGGGAGAAACGGTTTGGTTTATACAGATTGCAGAGGGACTTATGGTTATTGGCACATTTGTAAAAAATAATCATAATAATAATAATATAAAATATATTCCGGTAACAAACACTGATGTGTTGCTGTGGTAAAATCAGTGACTATCAATTTTCACCATTCTTCATTAAAAATATATATATATTTTTTACTTTAACAGAAGGACAGGTTCAAAACAACTGAAGTAAATGATGCCAGAATGTTCATTTTGGGGTGAACTGTCTTTTTAATATTAACTTGTGATACTGATTTTTACAATACAATGTAATATATGGTATATTAATAATATGATTAGTCTACAATACAAATGTTGTTTTGATTTCTCCATGAGTCTCTCACACAGACATGCTGTGAGAACATCGACTGGCACGACCTTGTTACCATTAATATACAATCAATTATCAATCAACATTAACCTTTAATGTAATACAATCAATTATCTGCAGCTATTAATGTTTTAATAAGCATGCTTATTCGCTTAAATTGGAAATGCATTAAAGTTGATGCCTGGAAAATAAGAAATATTAGGATGAGAAAATGAATGAATGAATGAATGAATGAATGAATGAATGAATAAATATAATATTTACTTTGCAACGTAATTTGTTAATCTCAAGGTAAAGTAAAGTGGCAAAATCAGTACATCTTTGGTTTAGCTCTGTTGTGATCACCAAGCTTTTTTTTTCTTTGTGAGGTCTATTGTGGTTATAGTCGTAGCCCACATTATAAAAACACTCATGTTCCTGCCACAGCAGAATCAATTTTGTGCTCCATGGCGAAGCTCTACTTTGTGCTCTTGTACGTCTCGATTTCTTCTTGACTGTGTTGATTTTCTGCCTTTAATTTCCTTTGGCTGCTCAGCTTTTTGTTGTATTCTGCCTTCTGTGGCAATGCATCATGCACCACAAAATGTGCTTTAAAATCAGTTGAAAATATCCTCTGACTGGATGTAATCACATTCTGAAGCTAAAAATTCACAATCTATGACAATCGTTCGCTGTGCAATTTTCTATGAAATCTTTAAGTCAGACTAGCTCTGACTTAAAAAAAAAAAGCATGACTTGTTCAGACTGTTATATTTATTTATTTATTTATTTATTTATATATATTTTAAAGTTTAAGTTCCATTTATATTTAAAGTTGTTTTCACGAAGGTTACATTTGTGTTTCACATGTGATTTTAGCACATAACGCTAATGTGATGCTCGTGGCTTTTCTGTAATGGTTACATTGTAGGGATATAAAATTAATATGGAAGTCAATGTTTTATGTTTTATTTTATCAGTCTCTATAGTTGTGGTTTAATGCAAATTTGTCTTTATTTGGTTGTGGTATTGTTGTCTATTATCATGGTAAAGTGTAAATGTGCCCTTTTTTGGTTTTAGTATTGTTTCTATTGGTTTACTTTACTGTAACATTGTGCTTTGTATGTTTTTTTTTATATATATTAGTTTTAATGATGATTTAATGTAAATTTGTTACTTTATTTTTTGTAGCCCAGGAAGAATAGCCACTTCTTTGGTAGTGGCTAATAGGGATCTAAATAAAGCTATCTTTTAAACATCATTCTTCAAAATATCTTATAAAAGATAGTATCACTGTTATGTTAAAAGAAAAAACTTCTCTAATAGAACAATAAGCCACTGACATTTGGGACAAAACACTATTAGATATAGTTTAGACTGTTTGTTCTGTTCCCAATTGATTTTTGAAAAAAGAAATGATTCAAACGAAAGCAACAATTTGATTCAAATGTGCTGAACAGTCATTTAAAACAATGGAACAATATGCCGTTCCTTAAGGCTACTGGACTATTTTCCCAAACCTACAATTTCTATGAAAATGTGCATAATTGAATTAAACCCCAGGAGCTCCAATAGCCCATATTTAGCGTAGGAGTAACAAAACGCCTCCACTCCTCCTTCATTTCTCTTCCTCCTCTGCAGCTTTCCATCTCCAAAGACTATGTCCCTCTGGACTGCAATGCTGTGAGCAAAGCCCAGTTCCTTTCGTTATTCCAGATTAGATTTTTTTTTTCCATAATGTCATTATTTTATTATTTGCTACTGCTGTTCATTTGGTGGTGAAGTGTCTGGTGCATGTATAACTGCCAGTAATGGACATTATTTTCAGCCAGTGGAGAGTTTTAATGGCCGGTTCTGATAGGATGGATTGTCTTCTGTCAGCATAGTCATAAATAGGTTTTCTATTTTCAAACTGAGGCGACACAGTGGCTCAGTGGTTAGCACTGTCACTGGTTTGAGTCCCGGCTGGTCACTTTGGCATTTGAAGGTCGCTGGTTCGAGCCCCAGCTGGGTCAGTTGGCATTTCTGTGTGGAGTTTGCATATTCTCCCCCTATTCGCATGGGTTTCCTCTGTGTGCTGCGGTTTCCCCCACAGTACAAAGACATGTGGTATAGGTGAATTGAATAAGCTAAATTTGCCGTAGTGTATGCTTGTGAATGCGAGAGTGTATGGGTGTTTCCCAGTGCTGGGTTGCGGCTGGAAGGGCTAATAGGGAGCTGTGTAAAACATATGCTGGATAAGTTGGCGGTTCATTCCGCTGTGGCGACCCCTGATGAAATTAATAACATTAATAAAATAAAACAATATCTATACTGCACAATTAAACTTTCAAACTTAAAAGTGGTCAACGCAGAGATCAAGTTCCCAAAACATTATTGAAAGTCTAAATAAACACCCTTGAATCACAAGATACAGCAACTGTTAATTAAAAGATATTTTTACAAGTGTTTCTGGTCTGTTATTCGTCATTTGCAGTAGCCATGTAGAAGTGACAGCATTTGGCATGTGACAAGACTGGATTGCGTCTATTTTAATGAATGATGTTGTCTGATGTCTTACAAGTGTATAGTGATGTTGGCACGTAACAGCTTAATAGGTCACTGCTGTTGTCACACTGTGAAATGCCACACAATTACCAAACTCTATTAACAGGTGTAGAAATTCAAGAAAATTATTTATAAATAATCCCCCCATTCTCTTGTTAGCTATGTGTTCCATCCACCTGTTTTTAGACACATTTAGGTATACTGCATTAACAAAGTTATTCCCTTTATTCACCAAAGTGGAATGAACCTGCATTAAAATATGCTTAATGGAAATGCCAAGATGTCCAAAAATTTAGAAAATACTCATAAAAAACACAACTGGGCAGCATAAACTCTATAAAATTGTTATCCTTATGTTGTATATACACAATTATGCAATTGAACTGTTGTTTAAATGCAATATTACACTTGTAGCACTGCCATATAGCATTATATCAGCACTGCTGCATACAAACTGTACACAAATCCCATCAGTGCTGATATACAGAAATTTATCAGTGCTACTCATCTGATATTGCTCATATATTGTTGATAAATGCTAACTAACACATAACCCTCTGAGGTCTTCTGTATTGTGTGCGATTTGAGCTGTCTTTTTTTAAAGTTGGTGCAAAAGAAACTCAAAATACTCCATCTATTTTTATCATACTGATAGGTATTATACATATTTAAAAACTGTAAAGTGTTTTTTTATTACTCATGTGCACTCATAATTAAAACAAAATGCAGTGTTTTTTGTAGAATAATAAATTAAAAAGGTTGAGCATCTGCTGTCACTATTTCTCATTAAAGATCAATCTGAAACTAATCCAAAAATTAACTGTAACTTAGCAAATACTTCTCACACAAACTTGGCTCATAAAGTGAGTGAACATGATGTGTATGCAACCAAACTGTAAACATTTAATTATTGGATATTTCAGTTACATTGTAACATTGTGACCCCATTGTTCATTCATTAATTTCCCTTCGGCTTAGTCCCTTTTTTCATCAGGGGTTGCCACAGCGGAATGCACCGCCAACTTATCCAGCATATGTTTTACACAGCGGATGCCCTTCCAGCTGCAACCCAGTACTGGGAAACATCTATACACACTCATTCACACACATACACTATGGACAATTTAGTTTATTCAATTCACCTATACTGCATGTCTTCGGACTGATGGGGGAAACCGGAGCACCTGGAGGAAACCCACGCGAACACGGCCAGAACATGCAAACTCCACACAAAAATCCAACTGACTCAGCCGGGACTCAAACCAGCGACCTTCTAATTCCTACAAAATTAAAGACTCAAATGATAATTACTCAAATCTTTAGAGGCAATACTGTATATTTCCACACATTTTGAATCTGAATTTCACATCAGGTTTTACAGTGTTCTTTTGATAATACAAAAAAAAAATGAATAATTTTAATTTTAATTATAAAATGATTGGTAATGGGTTTTTGTCCTTGAGAGTTTGCTTGAGAACATTCCAAGTTGCAAAGAATGAGCATTTAGAATTGGCAGTTTTTTTTACTAGATTGCTTTTTCACTTCATTAGGATGTAAGTGCTGTTTTTTTTGTGTTTTTTTTCATTTCAGGACTCTGCTCAGGCCAATGGTAGTGTTGCATGGTGTGACAGCTCTGTTTCCACCCCCACATAAACACAGTCTCGCAGTGTGTCATGAGTCTGCTTGGGGAAAGCAGCACTGATTCTAATACACTATAATAACCTGAGGCGCTTTAGCACATAGTCATTCAGTAAGAGGAAAGCATTTGACTGCATTAGAAATAAACTCAAGCTATGGATCAAACGCCGTGCAGCTCCAAATTTTCCATCTTCTGCCTACCATTATACATTCTTATTTTGAAAATCTTTAATTTGACTAGATGAAAAAAAGAACTGACTACTAAATTACTCACTCAATTGTGTCCCGAGGCCATTGCAGTAGTACTGTTATGCAGCGATGTCCAACTGCTATCAAGTGGAAAATGAATTTTAAAGACGGTATATTTTGGTAAAAATTCCCATATGGCCCATGATGCATTGATGTGATTAAGAGAGCTAACTCAAAAGAACAAATAAACAATCATTTAAAAAAAAAAAAAAAATC
>CAIGQV010017103.1:1077575-1105700 GCA_903798115.1 Danio jaintianensis | reverse complement strand
TCTATCTATCTATCTATCTATCTATCTATCTATCTATCTATCTATCTATCTATCTATCTATCTATCTATCTATCTATCCATATCCATCCATCCATCCATCCATCCATCTGTATACACTGTATAGATAGTATATAATCAATAGATAGTATAAGGCTGTTGAATGTTTGTTTCTGATAAATTCTGATTGGCTGATGAGCATTCAAATGGGTTCGCACCAATTTAAATATTCAAGTGAGCAGATTACATACAAAATCAAAGCAAATGTGCAAATGGAGGGGGATTTTCTGTCAGGTAGCATGAATGAAACAAATTACACACAGCGTTTGCAGCAAATATGCAGTATTGTGTCTTCCACACAAGTAAAAAAAATCAGCTTGAGCAAAAAATTTACGAGCATAAGATGGTGCAATTATTTTTAAACAACCATACAGCTACAACAAAAAGTTGCAGGCAGGTTTTGACAGGATAACAGTTCCATATCATTACGCAAAATGATTTAAGCGGCAGAAATTCGTCAATGTTTGCGCATTTGGATTGACTTGGAATGCAATCTACTCGCGTGCATACTTTCGCTTTTGGCTCTCTCCTGTTGTTGTCGTCAATCTGGCAACCTGCATGTGCATCAGTCTGAGGGCCAGATGAAAAAAAAAAAAAACATCCAATATTTAGAATTTGGACTGCAATACCTAGTTCAATATTTTGAATTTGGACTGCAATACCTTGTTCAACCACTAGAAATGAATCATACATACTGCACATTTAACCCTTTCACTCGTGAGTTTGAAATACTCTAGCTGACCATCCTGCATGAGTTTTTTTAATGTGACCGTTACTTAGAATGCATTGTGTTCTAAAGTTCCCATGGTGACACGTCAAGTTTATCACGTGACCCACCAGCCCCAATGATCTATGTATATATCGTATTTAGTTTATTTTTGCCCTTTTTTGTAAATATTGACAAATGTTCTAATTATATTGAGAAATTTCTGATTCAAACAGCTTAATAATGATCGTATTATTTGTTATATGACGGGTAATGGGTGCCGATATGTTTAGTTTGCGCTGCAGGAGAGGGTAAAGTCTAGATGGGATAGAGCTGAGGATACTCACGTCAAAATAGCTAAATCTTTGTGACACTGTACAACAATAAAAAATATTTTTACATTACCATAAGGGTTGGGTTTAGGGTTGAGGTAGGGGTAGACGCTAATAAAATACAAATAATGCATAATTTAATAAATAATATAAATACTTTTAGTTAACTTCCAATCGCAGCTGTATCCCTTCTAGCAGGAGAGATCCGAGCTGCTGGATTTACGTTATGTTTACTCATAATTTTCTTCCGAAATATATAAAGATAAGTAACTGTTTATCTGGGAGAGGAATAGAGAAAATATTCTAGTAACGTAAACAGTGTGTATCCTACGTGAATAAAGCACATTGTCCAGTTATATTAAAAAAATAATTATTATTGCCGTCTCCATAGACATCTGTGTGTATTTTACAAGCCTTAAATGGTATGTTTTGCTTGTAGTTATGAATTTTAATGTCTGAAACTTAAAATAAATGTTGTTCGTTTCTAATCGCACCGGTGTGATCGTACGTTTCAGGGACCAGCCAAGGCTGATCACACCAGTGTGATCATATGTGTGAAAGGGTTAAATTACTGTATTTTTTGGTCCTACAGATGATAGTAATAAATCTTTTGAATCTTTAAAGACTCTAAGTTTATTTGTGTGCACTCACAACAAACAGCAAACATTGCGCTTTTGTAAAATAAATGAAAGCAAACAGGGTGCACTTTCTCCTATTGTCTTTATGAAATTGACCACACAAACAAAATTGTGAATAAAAAATATATATATGTATGCTTGCCTTACAGACATAAAATATGCATATACATAGAGGAGAGAAAGCAAAATGTACAGTTCATAAGAAAACAGATATTCTCAGATTATTGTAATCCATATATGAAACATGCATGTACATCTGCTACAGCATGATAAGTCAGTGTCTTCAACTTCATCTCTTAAGCTGAAAACATAGAAAGTGCTAGTTTATCAATGAGATAGAATGTTAATGCAACCTCCATATGGATTTTCAATTACACATTCATAATCATTACTTCTGTCAGTGTGCTGTGATGAGCTTTAAGCATGCGCTTGAGTGCTTCTTGGGCTATGCAGGCAATTAAAGGCTCATTATTATGATTTAAATGGTTTATTAACAACCATTCAATTAGTTGACTTAAAATGAACGACTAGTCAACAAGGAAAATCTTTAGTTGATGGCAGCCCTGAAAAAACCAACATGTTTTGCTCCACAAAGTAAATTAGATTTACTGATATTGAAAATGTGACTATTGAACATGTTATGTCTATTTTATAAATCACGTTTCCAATAAGATAACAAATTTGGGGTTTTCAGACTGTGCAGCTTTATGCCATAGAACAAAACATTTAACAAGTGTTCAATCAAAACATGTATAGTCCAATTATGTTTACCACAGACATTATTTTACTCATTAATTGAAAAATACCAATAAAACCGCATAGGAAAATCGTAAGGAAACCCACAACATATTATTCTTGCTGGTTTTGATGTCATCTCTGCACCACTCCATTCCCAATAGGGGAAAAAAATAATGGGAAAACACCTCTGGAACAAGCACTGCAGGAAAAAAAAAAAGTGGTTGGGAAATAATGCACACTATAGTGACAACCACACACCATACACTTTCTGATGTTGTTTCTGAATGTGTATTATATTTTGAGAAACGTTTTGAGAAATGTTTCATTGAACTGTAGTGGTCTTGCACCTACAGTTGGCTAACAATACTTCAGGAAACACACACCATACAGTTTAGAATGCCATGAGGGTCAGCAAATAAAGCAGATTTCCTTCCTGTAGCTCAAATAGTAGAGCATGATGCTAAGGCCAAGTATGTGGGTTCAAATATCAGGAAAAACAGGAACGTCCTGGTTACGTCCGTAACCCACGTTCCCCGAATAAGGGAACGGAGACGTGCGTCTGTTAACAGACTATGGGAGTACGTCAGACGACCAATCACTCTGAAGAGTAAGAAAACAGGCCAATGAAATGCCAAATTGTATTGGCAGAGCTCTGCTCCACAGCTGGCAGCAATGAGCTATCAGCTATATAAGCTGCACGCTGTGGAGTGAGCCTCAGAATTTGCCTGCTGAAGAGCCGATCACTCAGCTAATCAGCTGGAGACTCAGCTGCTGTGGCAGTGGAGATGCACGTCTCCGTTCCCTTATTCGGGGAACGTGGGTTACGGACGTAACCAGGACGTTCCCCTTCATACGGGAACTTCAACGTGCGTCTGTTAACAGACTATGGGAGACTGTATGGAAAACGCCACAGCAGCTAAGCCCGTCACTCTCCTGATGTGAAGTTTGCCAAGCATAGCGTGGGCGCACAAGCATCACCAAGAGCGCAACCTTCCAACGTCCCTTAGGCCCTTAATTACCATTACATGGGAATAATTATAATTTAGATCGGGGGTCGTAAATGTGCTTTTACCTAGCTAATATAGTCTAGGGATTTTAGAAATACGACAGTACGTTGGGAAAGCGTGCCAGTCCCCGAAGGGGGAGGACGCTGCAGAGGCCACCTGCTACCCAAGAGGGGAGACTTGATGGCAATAAGGACATATGGACTAGCCCCATGGAGGGGGAGTGCTACATATGATAAGCTGGTTAGCGGGTAGGGAAGACACGGGTCCGCCTGGTCAGGGGGAACACTCCGTGGCTGAATAAGCATAAGGGAAAGCAGCTGGCGAAGGGCCGCTCGGGAGAAGCGGCAGGATGTCCTGGGCCTCTCTGAAGCGTGCTCATAACAGCTGGACTGCGGGGTGGAGTCTCCATTCTCCCAGAAACGTAACTCATATGAACAATTGAGCGGCGTGATAGCGGCTACAAAATGTCATATGCCCCAGGAGCCTCTGAAAAACTTCAGTCAAACCACTATAACTGCCGAATTAAACGGACAGGGCAGCACTAGCCCAGCGGGCTAAAAGCGCACCGTGATGGAGACCGGGTCCAGCTCCAACCCGAGATGAGAGAAGCTCTGCCCGGGGGAGAGCTTGCCCATTCTCGGTTGACCTGAAACCCCAACAGGCCGAGGTGCCAGAGCACCAGGTCCCTATGCATAATCGACTAATTCAAGGTCTGAAAAAATTAACCCAGTCAAAGAATAATCAAAAATGCAGATGTGTCAATAAGACACAGGGCATCCTCCACGCATGGAACAGGGGGGCCCGAAGGGGAGGACCATTTACTGCCATGCTCGGGCCCCGTCGCACTTTAGGAGGGAGAGAGCGAGACATGGAGTGAGCGTCCTTCAGGTCTATAGCTGCAACCAATCCCGCGGACGGACGCACTGGGGGATGCGTTTCTGCATGAGCACCCTGATCAGCATCCTGAGCGGATGACAGATCAAAATGGCACGATGAAGTACGGGCTGTAAAATCCACACTTCATTTCGGCTGGAGGGACCTGCTCGATTGCATCCTTCGCCAGGAGGACAGCAATCTCCTCTCGCAAGACAGGGGCGCTCTCGGGGGAAACCCTCGTAGTATGAACACCCGTGAACCTGGGAGGGCGGATAGCGAATTGAATCGCATAGCCGAGTCTGATCGTCCGCATGAGCCACCGTGATGGGCTGGGCAGCGCTTACCAGGCTGGCAGAGCCCGCGCTAATGGCACCATCGGACTGATCAATGACATGCCAACGGAGGGGCAGCTCGGGAGGGGAGTGCTCACCCGGGGAAGCAGAGCGGCCCGAGGAAGAGCTGAAAATAAGAGAGTCTCTTACCTTTCTCCCAGGATCCCGCGGAGAGGCTGGAGGTGCGAGAAAGGAGATCATCCTCTGGCGCCCTCAAAGCCTGTGGCGAAGTGCACCAAAGCTGAGAGCTGGAAGGCAGTGCGTCCCACGCTGGCAGCAATTGGGCTTCCACACCCAGAGGGAGGAAAAGCCGCTCTTTTCGGATCGCTACATTCGTTCGCGCAGGAGCCCCAGCCCTCCACCAGGGAAAGAACGGTTCTCCTCCTCTCCAAATGGCCCAAGTGGCCCGCCTTAGGTTCGCTTCGCGGTCCGATTACCGGACTTTACGGCAACCTATGACGGGAGCGTCAACTTCCCGCGGCGAGGCTCGGCGCGTTCACTAGCCAGTGTAACGGGCTATGACGGCGGAGCATTTTGGAGCAGCGGGAAGAGCGCTCTCTGCGAAGAACAGCCAGCGCGGACGGGTCCGGTGGGGGAGCAGTTTTCCGAGCCCACCAGGAGATGACCCGCTCCATCGCGCACGGCTGATCTCTCACCACCGAGGACTCCTGGGTAAAGTCCCCGACAGTGTCGCCGAGTAGGCCTGCCTGGGATATGGGCACACCAAGAAAGCGTACTTTGTCGGCGCGGCGCATATCTGCCAGGGTAAGCCAAGGGTGGCATTTCCGGACCACTGTGTGGCCATCGTCCTCCCCAGGGCACGGGCGGCCGACTTGAAGGTCATGAGAGCATAGTCGACCACCGTGCGGTGCTTACGCATAAGCCTGGGGAAGAACCGCCCCTGTGCAGCACAGCAGGTGCTGTGGTGAAGGGCAGAAGCGGCATGGCCCGCAACGGTGTGGGCTCTGGCCATGAGAGACACAGAAAACCCACCCGCCTTGGACTGGGGTCTCAGCTTACCCCTCCAGGTGGCGGCCAACCACCTGAGGAATAGCTTCGTACCCACTGGCCGCCTCGCCATCAGGGGAGGTGAGGGCGGAAGTGCACGAGAACCGGGCAGAGAAAAACGCCCTCTATGCCAGCGTGCGCTCGCTGTGCGCCCCTGGGAAGAAGTGGACGGGAGCTGGAAGATTCATCTTACATCAGCTCGCACGCCACACCTCTAGTCGGTCCAGCGGTGAGACTGGGGGACAAGCCATCTCCAGCCACACCGCCGAAGCAGCCCAGGAAGCGCAGCCATCATGTCTGATTCGAGAACCGTGACTACGCATTGCACCCCGTAGGATGGAAGCGAGCCCGGTCTGTCATCTGAGCATGACAGCTCGCCCTCCGATGTCGCGATGGACATCTAATCTCCGGTGTCATCAAGCGGAAGCGCGGGCATCCCGGGGGATGAACCGCACCACCACTCAAAGCTTGGATGGAGCGTGCTGTGGAGGAGTGGGGGGTCCGCGGGCCCGGAGGCGACGGATAAGCCCCCACTGTAATCCTCAGATCTGCCCGCGTGCTAACCGCTTTCACGGGGAGAACCGGGGGTGGCTTGGAAGCCGCGATCTCAGCTGTGCAACAGCCATGCTCTCACAGTGAGAGCATGAGCTGTCCGCGAGCACCGCATCGACATGCTGGACCCCCAGACGTGTGATGCGATACCCGTGCCCATCATCCGGAGATAGGAACCACCGCATCCAGAAACGCACAGTCAGAACAGCGTCTTGAAAAAGACGTGTTGATTGACTGTGTTGCTCTCTTAGGGAATCTGCTCTTTTAGTGTGAAACTGCTCTTTTGTGAACACCAGCGAAACGCCCAGGAGACAGGAAGCCCAGATCAACTGCCGCTGTCGCGTCATCTCCCGCACTGGTGAGTAAACTGGTTTCAGTCTTGAAATCAGGTTGGCAGATAGAGCGTCTTCAGTCTCGTGAGAGGGTCTGAAGCAAATAAATTCTGAGGCTCACTCCACAGTGTGCAGCTTATATAGCTGATAGCTCATTGCTGCCAGCTGTGGAGCAGAGCTCTGCCAATTCAATTTGGCATTTCATTGGCCCGTTTTCTTACTCTTCTTACTCTTCTTACTTACTTGATTGGTCGTCTGACGTACTCCCATAGTCTGTTAACAGACGCACGTTGAAGTTCCCATATGAAGGGGAACTGATAAAATGTTTACTTTACTGAAATGTAAGTTCCTTCCAATAAAAGAGTAAAAAATGCTAAACTTTTTATTTGGGGGTTGAATAGTCTTTCAAGTTAAAAAATAATAACAAATAAAACTAAATTAAAAATAAATATACAGAAATGTAAGTTGCATTATTGAATTTTCTAGATGGGAAATTGTATTCATTCTTTAAATGACACATATTACTTAATTACATAATTATTAATCTGCTAGACAACAAAAAAATGTGGCAAACAGGATTGCAGACTTGAGATATGTGTTTACACAAATTGTGTCACTTTAGGTCCCGTTTACACTAATACGTTTTAGTTTTAAAACGGCGTTTTAGAACGAAAACGATCCACGTCCACACTGGCGTTTCACCTAGCATTTCTGAAAAGATCTCTGTCCACACTATAACGCTGAAAATGCACATCATGTGACCATACCTCTGGCATGCGCTGCAGCGATTGCAGACGTCTGAGCCCCAAGCAGTCAGTGGGTGCTTTAAGCACACCTCCCCAGATGAGAGCAGCGCACGTCGGACAGTTCATCAAGGATCTACCGCTGAATCTAATCTCACTATAGTTGTTAAACATGATATTTAATTAATCTTGTCTCTATCTAATGACTCTTTGGTCATTTAAAACTACTACTTGTTCTCAGGTAACGTGTTTTGGCTGAGCTCAAAGATAAGTTAATATATTAATTTATGTAACTACGTAGGCTACACTGATTCTGCGCATTTGACTGATTGATTGCTTGCCTTTCCTATATTGTATAAACTTATTGTACATTATACTTATATAATGGTCATTATTGATTATTAAAATTTATATTCAGCAAAAGAGACAGGGTATGTTTCGTATTTTTCAATGAAAATGAAAGGAGGCAGTTATGGTATAGGCTTCATTTTGATATAAATATGCATAGAGTGAAGATGACAGTCATATAAATATGTAGCTACACGACGTCTCAACATTTTTGGTGTCTGTTAAGTTGTTAATATCAAAATTAAAATAGGCAGTTCCTTATATCATGTTTTCATTTTATTGTTAAGATAGTGAAACACCGTAGCCATGGGTGATGTGAATGACGTTATAAAGTACACTTTTACCTTTGAAGATTTACCCGACGTGTCCTCACAAGTTTTTGTTTTTCATATCAAACTTGCGAATTCTGAACTTACAAGAAAAAGATGCAAGACTGAACTTTGTGCACTTAATATTGAAAAAAAGCCCCAATCAGATAGGGGAATGTCTGCAGCCACGTTATGTGTTTTAAAACTAAAACGTATTAGTGTAAATGGGGCTTAGTCTTATTCTGATAGAAAAAAATTATAATGTTTTCTTCATCCTCCGCCTGAAGCTCAAAACTAGTCAAGTTTCTACAGTAAGTCATATGTGCTGTGCTGGATAGCAAGGATCCTAGTAAATACAGCTCACCCGACTTTGATATTATAAACTCATGGCCCTTGCGGGAAAGCTATGTATCACTGCTAATTAGCTTAGCAGCAGGAGTCTTAGCGTGGGTGACTAAATATCCTAAATCAGGATAATACCAAAGGGCATGATACTATAACAACAACTCCGCAGGTTACATAGTGGCTTTTCACACAATTTATTTTTCAAATATACTGTTAGGCCGTTGTGATTAAATGTCTCATTAGCCTCACGCAGTGTTTTAGCACTTCCGCGTGAGGCCAGGCATCACTAACCTGAGAGCAGAGTAAATGATTTATGCCTCCATCATAGAAAAATAAAAATAACGTCAAAGGAAAAGTAACATCATCTTAACCTGGTACTAAAAACGCACACATATACACAAAATAAAAGTAGAATGATTTCCTCAGACTACAGATGGTAGGAACATTTGTCAAGATGTTGTTGTTCTTTCCAAAAGAGGACTGAATTAAATCAAGGCATCTGCAAATCTTATCAGCCGTACAAATATATTGCGTTTGTTTTCTAAAAGGTATTAGTATTAGATTTTGTTTTCATTCAAAAGGATTAGTAGTAATCAGTGAACAAACACGTATAAACCAAACGCTATACTGTAGTAAGAGTATCATTACAGATATACATTGAAAGAGCAAGCTGTTCAAACCAATGCACCTATAACTATAAAGAAAATTGCATGTATTGACATAGTATATAAAGCATTTTACTTGAGAAAGTGTTGATAAACACCATGGTGACCTTTCACTGTGATAAATAAATGATGATGCGTATTGATGTGCATTTGCAGAGTCATCTGTAGAAATGCCACTTGTTTGATGTGTGTAATGTTTTGTATGTTAAAATATCAGTTGATGTGAGCCGGCCAGTTTTGTGGGGAGGTTAGATTATGGAAATGAGTCCCACTGGTGTAAAAAAACTGCATTGTTTTCCATTAATTACCTAGACTCTGGCAGTCTAATCTGTCCCGCCACAGTTTCTTAATGAACACAAATATTTTTACACTTCACATAATAGCATAAAAGGTCTCTAATGTTGTGTTTTGTGCAATTGCTTTGGCAAAGCATCTGTCAAAAGAACTTAAACCAAAAGAGCGATGTGGCTTAGTGCTCTTATCAATTTAAAAAGGCTGTGAGTTAATAAAATAAGCATAGCGTTTGTTGTGCTGAATGTTTCAAGTGAATTGTACACTTTGCTCACTCAAGCAATCAACATGGGATCTGGTGTTTTTGAACTCCATTTTAGATGTTTAACCAAATTTGATTGTAGTTTTATCATTTGAGAATGCAACAGTATGCAGAATGCAACTAATATCAATATATTGATTTGAGTTTCAATATTTAATTAGCTTTCCAAAAGACAAATTTTCTGCAAATGTGTAAAGTGAGAACTTGCATTGTTACTTTAGTTTTTATTGAAAAATAAAATGCCTCAAAATGTTGCAACTGACCAATCAAAACCAAGTATTGTAGAGAGTCATGTGATAAAATATATTCTAGCTTTCATTATAAAAAAAAAAAAATCATCAAAATCCTAACACATTTTTAAAAAAAAATTCATTCTAATAAAGAAAAGTACTAGGTGACACGGTGACTCATTGATTAGCACTGTCACCTCACAGCAAGAAGGTCGCTGGTTCGAGTCCCGGCTGGGTCAGTTGGCATTTCTGAATTGAATAAACTAAATTGGCCGTAGTGTATGTGTGTGAATGAGAGTGTATGGATGTTTCCCAGTATTGGGTTGCAGCTGGAAGGGCATCCGCTGTGTGAAACATATGCTGCATAAGTTGACGGTTCATTTTGCTGTGGCGACCCCTGATGAATAAAGGGACTAAGCTGAAGGAAAATGAAAGAATGAATAATAAAAAGTAAATTGGTGTCAGCAATAGGTATCAGTCATTATTAATATTGTTATATTTTAGTGGTGACATATTATAGTATATTATATTCACACTCCTGTTTTAGCAACATACTATAATATATCACAACTAAAAGAGATTTAAATCCACTTTAACTTGTCTTTACCCTCTTAATAACCTAAAATCTGATAGCAAACCTCCCCACAGAGGTCAATTTGACCTCACCATTTATTATATGACCTCACAATTATTTCTGTAATTGTGTAACAAGAAATTCATGTTGACAACCTACATGTCCCTTTAAATTAGCCTTGTATTTACAGACTTTAAAGGGACATTCATTTTCCTTTGGCTTAGTCCCTCTATTCATCAGGGGTCGCCATAGCAGAATGAACCGCCAACTTATCCAGCATATCTTTTACAAAGCGGATGCCCTTCCAGCTGCAACCCAGTACTGGGAAACACTCATACACACTCATTCACACACATACACTACGGCCAATTTAGTTTATTCAATTGAGAAATGCCAACTGACCCAGCCGGGACTCGAACCAGCGACCTTCTTGCTGTGAGGTGACAGTGCTATTCAATGAGTCACCGTGTCACCTAGTACTTTTTTATTAGAATGAAAAAAATTTTTTTTAAATGTGTTAGGATTTTGATGATTTTTTTTTTTTAAATGCTGGTTTATGGTTCCCATTGACTTCCATAGTAGAAAAAAAAATACCATTGAAGTCAACGAGTCCCAGCAATTAGCATTATTCAAAATGAATTACTTTGTGTTCAACAGAAGAAGAAAAAAAATAAATGAGGAATGAAATGATTTGAACAAGTGAAGGGTGAGTAAATGATGACAGCGATTTCATTTTTGGGTGAACTATCCCTTTAAATATTGAAATTGACCCCTTGGTTAAATATTGGGTAAAATCGATGTGCCACATAGCCTGCAATGTTAGATTCAATTAACTTCTTACACTTATTTTATTTATTACTGAAAAATAAACAAACACAGAAATGCTTTGCTGATTTTTTTTATCACCGTATGCCACTTGTTTCTGTAAGTTTCAATTACACGTAAGCATTTGGCAGCATCTTTAACCAAAAGTGACTTACACTACATTGAAGCTGGATCTGTTTAGCATGTTGTCAGTTTCTGTCTCTTTCCCTATTTTATTCATAAGGTAGTTTGACAAATCATATGTTTTGACAAGCTCTGTTTCTACCATGCTAACACTAAAAGACAAGCAAACACTCATAGACAAGCAAAGACTCATATTGTCATTAAGCATGCTCATTATTATTATTATTTTTTTTTATGTTTTATTTTTTATAGAAAGGTGTGGAATGTGTGAATGATAGTATTATGATCCTCACAAACCATGCTAATAGATAGCTTATTGGAGTTCCCAGCAGTACAGAGCAGCATGATAAAATTATGCCGTGATAAAGATTGTGATTCTGTTTGCTGATTTTATTCATGTTGTTTTGTGTTTGCTGTCACATTCACTTATTTGACAGAGCTTTTCTTTTTCATTGTTATTGTAGCTGAAAGGGAAGGTACATGATTGGATGTTAAGATTAGTGTTTTAGCTGCTCTACATTAAAGCATAGTTTGTTGTTAGGTATTTGCATCTATGTGGTTTTATTGATGCTGCTAAAAAACACAACCATAGTTAGTTAAAATGTCATAGACTGGCGTAAACTAAATGTAATAAACATATACACATAATTTATGAATCTCATTTGTTTCACTTGTGTGTGACTGATAAATATGGATAACAGTATGTATATTAGCATACGTGGTAACAATTTGCAATACAGTTCAGTTGTTAAGTAACTTAGTTCAAATGAGCATTAAAATTAAAATTACTTATAAACCATTTATGAATCTTAATGTTCATTTTAACCTTAAAAAAATCATTATTAAACATTGTAACCGTTTACATTATTAAACTGAGAACTAACAATGAACAGTTGCAAATTTATTACAAATAGCATTGTTTTGTTCTCATGTTTTGCTCCTTATTAGTCAGTAATGGTTAATGCATTAACTAAAACTAACTAGTATATTGTTGATGGTTGCTGTTGGTTACATATTCAAACCGTATGTTTATATGCATTAAAAAATACCATTTAATATTAAAATACAAAAAAGTAAATATCTGCCAAAAAACAAGAAATAATGGTTGAAATTTTTAAAACCATTATTTGAAATATTATTTTGATATTATTGTTTGCAGTTAGATTTGCTTTCACAGGTGAATGAGAAATTAAATACTATAACGTTAACTTGCATTTAAAGCAAATTAACTTAAATTGGATTTATTTTTATTTTCAAATCATTTCGAATCTGCTAATCTTTTAATCGCAAATAAAACTTAATATATTTTAATTAAGTGCCACAAAAATTGCAAAAGCTTTTATTTTCTTTATGTCAACGTATTGTATTGCTGGGCTGTCAGTGCCTACCTTAAGTAAAAATCTGTTTTTAGGTGAAATGATATCAAATGGCTGTATTCTACACTATATTTAGCATTGCTCTTTTTAGGTCCATGTCTTTGTAGGACTGGGAGATCAGGGTATCCCAAAGAGGTGATGTTGCAATCCTCTCTGACTTTTAAATGTGTCCAGTCCAGAGTGGAATCATATATCAGGAAGAGACTCTCAATAAAGCTATGGTCCCTCTGAGACACATCCTCCTAGAAGAGCCTGACATTTTGTTCCCTCTGCTCTTATAAGTGCACTCACAAGAAGACATAGGAATCCTCAAAACAAACGTCATAACATTTTTTTTGATAACTTGCATCAAGTTTAATATAATGTACAACTAAGGCTGGATTATACAGTACGATGAGCCATTTCCTGTCATATAAAATAATTACATTTTATATATATTTTATATTTTATATTTTTCAAGTAGCTACTATGACTGCTATAATGCATTTCTTATTATTGGTGTTCATGTAATCTGTCTTTTCAAACTTTGGTTTGAAGTACAATATATGTAGTAACTAATAAATACAAAACTAAACTGTATAATTGAACAAAAACATAATACTTAAAGGGTTCATCAAGAGACCAGCGGAGATTTGCAAATTTGAAAAAAAAAAAAAACTTTTTTAAAGATAAAGGTGAATTTTTCATCATGATTATAGTGTAACTTTATACCAACAATTCAGCTATTAACAGTTTTTTTGTTACTACGCAGACTATACAAAACTATTGTTATTATTTTATTATGAGATTGTAATTATGAATTTATTGTGTTTTTCATCATACTGGTGATATACTGATAGATAATTTTACAAAAGCCTTAGGGTGACCTAAGGGCAGGTTATGTGTTAGTGTAGTGATTTTGCCAGGGTTTAGGACCTTTAAAAAGAAGGCCCTGTTATAAATGTAATATAAGTCCTAAATGTCCCAGAATGTAGATGCTGCTATTATGCACTAAAAGTTTGAAAACCCTAATAGTAGCTCTTTAAATCTTGGTTTTGAACTTCAAGGTATAAACTAAACTAAAGATAACGAATTCATAATTGAAGTAAAATATTCTAGAGCAGCCTATTGTGTCATGAAAATGAAATCTCACAAACAAGCCTAGCTGATAAAACAGTATCAAAATTTATTGACGGTACTCCTTAATCGATAATGGGCACAGTATTGAAAAATGTCATTTAAATGTCATTTAGTACTAAGTTTAATGACCTAGATGTATCATTCTTGTCGCTCTTGTCCGTGAACCAAATGTGTATATTGGCAAATTTATGTCAAAAATAAAATAAAATATTGACAAATAAAAATAAATAAATAAAATAAAATCCTGAAAAAAAAGATATACAGTATGTAATCTCGTTAAAACTATATAAAATTTATACAATTATATTATAAAATTGGAATAAAAAAAATATCATTCTGGAAATGGTATTCAAAGTATCAGTATCGGTACTGTATCAAACACTTTTGAACAATACCAAGTTCTAAATGCTGGACGATGGCATGTGCTATGAGTGACAGCAGACCAAACACACAAACACATGATTAAATAGTGCTGTGCCTACCTGTGATGAAGAGATTGTGAACAACAATAAATAAATAGTCGAATGCAAAAATAGACGAACGACAGGTGAAATGTTCGACTGACTAGGAGATTATTTTTGAATTAGGCTGATGGAATGTGTTGTCATAAGGCAGTTTTGCTTTGTGTAAACAATTTTTTTTTAAATAAATTATTCAGGAGACTATTAATCTTCTACACATTTGAATTGCTAAAATGAAAGATGATACTTGAAAATTGTGTCGCTAAGTATTAAATATGAATCATTTATATTAAGAAAATAGAATTATTAATATTAATCATTCATTTATTAATTTTCCTTCGGCTTAGTCCCTTTATTCATCAGGGGTTGCCACAGCGGAATGAACAGCCAACTTATCCAGCATATGTTTTACACAGCGGATGCCCTTCCAGTACTAGGAAACATCCATACACACTCATTCACACACATACACTACTACGGACAATTTCGTTTATTCAATTCACCTGCATGTCTTTGGACTGCTGGGGAAACTGGAGCACCCAGAGGAAACCCACGCCAACACGGGGAGAACATGCAAACTCCACACAGAAATGCCAACTGACCCAGCGACCTTCTTGCTGTGAGGCGACAGTGCTAATCACTGCGCCACTGTGTTGTCCATTAATATTAATATTAAAATATATATTTTGCTCTTTTGTAAGGTTATACAAAATGTCAATCATTTATACCAAATGATATGGAAGATTATATAATTGATGCATTTTGCTATATTGTCATTCCTACTAATATTTTTAACTACGCTAAAGATATTTTAAATACATCATTTCACTACTTTTTCAATTGGCTTTAGGAACATAAACAATATTAATATAAATAAATCATATACATACCATATATAAATATTTAAAGATCTGAAGTATTCATGCAATATATGAGAAACCGTTGCAATATATTGACTTATGGCTGTTTCAAGCCTCAAAGTAAAAGAGCTGTTACACCCGGCCTCATGTGGCTTATTACTTTTGTTTGTTGCGCACAACTTTAGATTGAAACTTCAACTAAATGAAATAACAACCTAAATATAGGAAAGCAGTTATTGTTGAAGCCTGACAGCATGTCATCATAGATCCTGCTTGTAATTTTTATTTTTTTTTAAAGAAAAAATAATAATATTCACTCGGGGCCTGAACAGTCTCTTGATCTAGTGATCAAAGTCTCTAAATCAGCTACAGTGGTTGCTATCAAACAAGTCCAGACATGATTAACGTTCTTATCTTCACATAGGCGGATGGCAAAAGAGTTGCTTTCAGTGACATCATAGGCTGCTCAGATTATTATTATTTTTTTATCTAAACGCATTTAAAAATACGCTAAATCCATTTCAACAAAGAAAAGGTAAAGCTTAGTCTCAGAAGAAAGCGGTTTGTCTCAGGTCAACAGGTCGAATTGGAGTCAATTTGCAAGAAAGTGTGATAAAATCCCAAGTTACGTCTCAAATATTTGCTGACGGAGTCACATAGCAAGTCTCAAAACTGGGACTCTTCTATAGTACCTGAAGGGTCATCAGCCTTTTACTCACAGAAGTGTTTTATCGTGTACCATCCCTGACATGCTGCCTCTCCATTATAAAGCTGTACTGCACACAGATTAGATGCACTGCAATTGAAACTGGGAAAAAGTTTGCCAATTAATTATCCCGGCTTCGAAGCGCCTGCTTGGCTAATGGATGAAGTCGCGGCACGGTCACAGCAGTATATCTCTCTTCAGATAGGACTAGGCTTGCACTTTCAGATGTTTATCCCTTCCTCAGCGATGCTTCTGGCTGTTCAAACTCTAGCCGCCGCAGATGGATCAGTGAATCCTTCGTAGCCTGATTAATTCCCCCGCATTGTTTCCTCTCCTGTACAATGGACATCTTTCACATGAGGTGTCAGCCAGGACTGACTGTAATGGCGTAGGGACAAGCTTCGATTGCCTAGGAGAGTGAGCTCAATCTTTTGATGCCGTGAAGATGTGCATCCCTCTGCATCCCTACTGCTATTTGATGTTCAGAGAGATCACCTGTACTAAACTGCGGAAACGTAGGAACAGATCCAGTCACAAGCAATAATAACAATGCAATTTCGTGCCATTTCTGATTTATTTTTTTATTTTTTTGTGGCTAGTTTGTATGAATTTGTAATGATCTGATTTGTATGTTTACGTACAATCTGTTCATGCCCCCTATGTGTGTCATGTTTATGTATGGGGTTGCGGGAGGGCCTTCTGTCGACAAGTCATACTTTTTTTTTTTTTTTTTATAAATTGCACTGTATAAGTTAATGCAGGGCGACACAGCGGCTCAGTGGTTAGCACTGTCACCTCACAGCAAGAAGGTCTCTTGTTCGAGTTCCGGCTGGGTCAGTTGGCATTTCTGTGTGGAGTTTGCATGTTCTCCCCATGTTGGCATGGGTTTCCTCCAGGTGCTCTGTGAAAAATGAGTTTCCGCTACAAGCCCAAAGGCATGCGGTATAGGTAAATTGGATAAACTAAACTGGCCATAGTGTGTGTGAATGAGTGTGTATGGATGTTTCCCAGTACTGGGTTGCAGCTGGAAGGGCATCCGCTGTGTAAAACATATGCTGGATAAGTTGGCGGTTCATTCCGTTGTGGCGATACCTGATGAATAACGGGACTAAGCCGAAGGAAAATGAATGATTGAATGAATGAAATTAATGCAAATTACCCATTATTTTGCAATATGTAAAGTATAAAATTTTTTACAAATGTACATAATTTGTAGACACTTTTATCCAGCAGGTTTTAAGTAAAAGCAGGTTTCATCTTAGATTTGGCTGTATTATTGATGTTAATCCCAGTCACCAATATTTTTTATTTAGTTAAAGGAACAACCTTTCTGGTTAATAAAAAAATACATAAAAAAAAATAAATAATAATAAATAAAGAATAATAATAATAATAATAATAATATTATATATATAATTAATAATAATAATTTCTTACATTTATATAGCTCATTTATATACACTCAAAGCGCTCTACACAATGGGGGGAATCTCCTCATCCACCACCAGTGTGCAGCATCCACCTGGATGACGCGACGGCAGCCATATTGCGCCAGACCGCACACCACACACCAGCCGATTGGTGGAGAGGAGACAGAGTGATGAAGTCAATTATGATATGGGGATGGTTAGGAGGCCATGATGGACAGAGGCCAGTGGGCAGATTTGGCCAGCATGCCGGGGTTAAACCCCTACTCTTTTTCAAATGACATCCTGGGATTTTTAACGACCACAGAGAGTCAGGACCTCGGTTTAACGTCTCATCCGAAAGACGGCGCTCACTGAGCAGTATAGAGTCCCCTTCACTATACTGGGGCATTAGGACCCACACAGACCGCAGGTTGAGCGCCCCCTGTTGGCCTCACTAACACCACTTCCGGCAGCAACCTAGCTTTCCCATGTGGTCTCCCATCCATGTACTAACCGGGCGGGGGGGGGTGTCGGTCCTGCAGCTGTTTTGGTTCACTTCAAAGAAAAGGTCATCATGGTTCTGACAGAAAGAAAGCATCAGTATATTGTAATATAGTTAAAGGTATATCTGGAGACATTTTCATGATATTTAAAATGAGAAAGAAAATGTTCCTGGGACTTGAAATGGTTCTGTTTCAGACATCTCAATGATTCTTTCAGAAAAGATGGACACCAGGACCCAAGCCCTTTGTTGATCCTGGTATAATATTCCAAACAAAAACAAACATCAACACTAAACTGGTTGGGTGATAAACTGAATATTCACAATATATTAACAATGTAAATTTTTGCCGGCCATGATTATTGTAGCAGTGGGATGCTGGTAAACGGGGTTGAGGATCCACACGTTTAATAATAAGTTTATTAATAAGAGTAGTCAGGCAGGCAACTGTGAAACAGGTACAGTAGCAAACAGGAGCATATAGGTAATCCAAAATATGTAGTCAAAAAACATACTAATGGTCAGGAAAGGCGACAAAAACAACGAAAACAATAAAACAATGCAAAGGGTCCAAAAAAAAATAAAAATAAAAACATGGCTAGACAAGGCAAGAGAAGGAAACGCTTCATAGTGCTACAGGATAACAAGACTCAGCAGTGTTTGTGAAAATGAGAGGTGTCTTTATAGTCTAGGTAATCATTGATTATGAGTTTCAGCTGTGTGTGCGTGCGTGCGTGCGTGCGTGCGTGCGTGCGTGCGTGCGTGCGTGCGTGCGTGTGTGTGTGTGCGCGTATGTGTGTGTGCGTGTGCGTGCGTGCGTGTGTGTGTGTGAGAGTGTCTGGATTATTGTCAGCTGTAGCGGGTGTTGATTGGCACACAACATCATGGTAGTTGTAGTTTATGTGGTGGCAGATGTGTAGTTCTTCAGCGATCTGCATAGGTTAGATTGCTGGTGATCGTGACAATTATAATGCAATTTTTATTTGCCCTGTAAATATTTTTTGTTTGTTTGTTTTTGGAAGCAATGGAATATTCTTGTAGCATCTAAATTAAAACCAAACCAACAGAATGTAGAATTAAATGCCATTTTAATATTGTTTTTTAAAACATGATACCAATAATTTATTAAAAACTCAGAATTAATTAATAAAGCATATTTTATAGTGTGTTTTTTCTTTTTTTAATATTTTCTTATTCATTAAAGTAATTTTCATATAAAATATCATATAAGATATTTTTTGATTATTTCAAACACCCTACATCTGTGTTTAAACAATAGTGTCGGTCCCTAGAAAATCTGTTCAAGAATGCATAAAGATGCTGATCCAGGAACATGTCCTACTTGGCAAAATCACAGTAATTGTGAGTGATCCATGTGGAGAGCTTCTGACAGTGATTAGAAATGTCTTAATCAACCAGCTTTCAAACACAGAACCGAGCCAAGTAATGCAGCCAGTATCTGCAAATAACAGACAAATTCAAATAATGTTTCTGCATGAATAACGCAGCTAAGCATGAAAACATTCTACTTAGAGAAATAAGCAGAGTGCTGCCCAGAGTGGACAAATTTGTTGTTGTTGTTGTTGTTGTTGTTGTTGTTGTTGTTGTTGTTGTTTTCAAGAAAACCGTGTAATTTGGCAATCAGACGACTAGCTTGAGTAACAAGGTAATTAGCCTCATTTATTTGTGTTGAAAGTGCATTTTAGGTCCCATACAGGGCAATTTAGATCAAGAGACAATCAGAGAGCTTCACTAAAAGAGGCCAGCAGCCATCCAGTGTCATTGTGCCTATGGTCAAATTGATGCTCGGCCCACACAGCTCAGAATAAGGGTCCATATGTTAGTGTGTCTCAAGTGCATGTGGGCTGTCGATGCGTGTGTGCATGTGTGAAAATACAGTTTGCTCCTTCATTTTCATGCATCCCACACACTCATGCCCGTGTCTGCACTCTGAATAGTTTAAAAATGAGCAGTGCAGGCCAAAAATATATGTGCGGGTCATTTCAAACCTCCAGCATTAGCATCTCCTAAAGGACTAAGAGGTCCAAGGACTTGCCTTTCTCAGCAGCATCCAAAAAACTCCAATACAACTGGACTAGGTCTGTGCAATTCATATCTGAAGCATGGACAAGTACAGCAGGGAAGCACACATGGCAACTATGGGCCAGATGTACTAGCAGCTTGCGCTAGCGCATTTAAAAAGTCTAAAAACATGCATAGCAACAAATAGCTCTGAAAAGACATGGACACCAATATTTTTGCGCCTGACCTAATTCAATGTGCCTTTTTAGGAATTTCAAAGTCAGACGCAAATTTTATGAGAGGGAAGCATTTAAATGAATCACACAACACAATTTACTAACTTTGTGCTCCTCAAATTATGGGCATCTGTGCCATTATTTAACACCTAAAGTATGTCTTAAATGTTGAATTTAAAATAGTTGTAGCTGTTGTTGCTGGAGGAGGCACGGCAGAGTGTCACAATCACCAACGACCGAGCTTTTGCATATCGCTGGAGAACTACACACATACCACTTTAATGAACTACAACTCCCCTTATGCACCTCACACACACCAGTTCCTGTTCTCTCCCTGATTACACAGAGATATTTGATTCATATTTCAGGACTGATTTCCAGGACTATAAAGACACCTCATACACAAACACTCTTTGCTGTGTCTTGTTAGTTTGTAACTTCACAAAGTGTTTCCTTATCTAGCCCTGTTTTTGACCTTTTGCATTGTTTTATTGTTTCTGTTGTTTGCTTCCTGCACCAACCACTGCCTGTAACCACTTATATGCTTTTGGAGTACCCTCATGATACCGTTTGTTCCTGTTGACCATTGCCTGTCTGACTAAGCTGTAATTAAACTGCATGTGGACCCTCAACTCTGTTGTACCCCGACTCCCATGTTACACAGAGAACATATAGTATAAAGTAGAATATTTATTTCACACATATTTATTTGGAATGGCAGGAGAACACGCTATTCAAACATATTGTTTGCCAAATATGTAATTTTGTATTTGCTTCAGGAATTAAAAAAGACAACTTGGAGCAAACAACCAGGGTGAGTCATGTAATTCCAGCGCAATCTTAGTTCCTTCAGACAGCATGCAATCTGTTCTCCATGCATCTGAACTGTCAAAAACATAAACAGTTGTCAAAATGTACATTTTGTGGACTATCTCACATAAATACAGTTGAATATGGCTTACCGTAAATATATAAACATAAGGTATGCGAGCAGAGCATATTACTGTCCTATTCTGAAGTCTTTCACTTTTGTATGCAAAAGGTTTTGTGCTCACTTATATTTATAGTGATTGTCTGTTGTGTGAAAAAGCCTATTCTTTGGCCATTAAATAAATAAATAAATAGGTCTAATTAAAATAAAACTATACTTTTGTTAAATACATATGTATCATAGCTGATTTTATTAAATAACTACTTTTTAATGACTACTTTGACATCATGGATATTGATTTTTTTCCATGGCACTCCCACATATTTTACTCAACATATTCATGTGGGAAAAAAGATAAATAGATCATGCGATCACTTTTTTTCTACATGAAAATATTCCAAAGCCAGCAAGTTGTACGCATGTGTTTCAGATACGATTTGTATCTTGTTTTGTTCACCTATTTTCTCTCATGAATTTGGTTTTTGTTTCTATTTCTATTTTTTATTTTTTTATTTTTCATTTTAAAAATGTTAAGAACAAATTATAAGGGGTAATGGTCATTTGAAAATATGCTTTATTTGTGCAATCCTGACATTAAAAGCACACTAACTATTCTTCACCGTTAAACCATTGCAGTGTAAAATAAAAATATCCAATGAACACAAACAGGGCAGCCATTTCTGTCAAAGATGTCAGAACATAAAGGGTGAGATGTACACAAAAAAAATGCAGCACATAAATTATAAATGTTTTATTAGAGTGGCAAGACCTGTATAATGCATATTTTGCGTGAATATCCAAAAAGCATTAAGTGCAAGTGTAATGATTTTATGTTCTAAAAATAACTTAGGAATTGTTTAAAATTACATGAAAGCAAGTCACTGCCACACAGCAGCATGGCGCATGTTTATTCATGTACACAAAGCCAGTTAAGTTTGATTGTCAGTTCACCTTTTAGTGCTTAGTCCTGTTCTGTACACAAAAAGTTTAGTCATTTACGGGAGTGACAACCACATTTTGTAACCAAATTAACTCCAGAAATATGCAGTTAGTGACTCACTCGTGATGCCAGAGCTTTGCTAGGGGAAAAAGTAAACAAGCCAAAAATAAATCAAAATACCCTATATCGAAAATAAGAGCGAATATCTCTACCCACACATGCCCACTTTAATAACTTCATAAACCATGATCACTTTATGAGCCAAGCCCAAAAACGCAGGAGTGTTGTGTGAAGCAGCTTACAAGCATAAACTAAACATGATGGCCCTGTCAAAGGTGGTCTAGTTAAAATTGCACAACTTAATGAGTCTTTGGCCATTGTAATATTACTTTGAGTGAAGAAAATATATAATAGCACAGTGATCTGTAATTTGTACACAAATAGAATGATAATTTAGGGTCTTCACTCCCCTATTTAAGTGTGGTTGTTACTCATGAAAGTTTACAGTGTGGATGTATCCTATTTAGTGTCTATTTGAACATCTTCATTTAGCCACAGTAATGACAGCATAATGCATGGTGTAAACTAATTAATATCTTTCGATTGATTTAATGCTCTTGCAATTAACATTTCTGAAATTATATTTATGCTCAGCAAATATTGAATTTCATTGGCACCATTTTGGACACAGATGGAAGATGGAATCGTTCGTAGATTAGTTTGGGTGCTTTAAAGTTTCCACTTGTTTTTATACAAACAGACCTTTAGTAAATGAGGGCATGTGTCTTATTACGGTATTTTTGATGAAATCTGCTCTCCTATTAATTCCTTGATGAATATTTTGTGACACAGAAACGCCAACTGACCCAGCCGGGGCTCGAACCAGCGACCTTCTTGCTGTGAGGCGATTGTGCTACCCACTGCGCCACCGTGCAGAAAATATGAACACAAAATATTTCATCTTTTGTCTGGTCAACTTCATTTCATTTGTAAATATACATCCTTTTCTGTCATTCAGACCTACAACACATTCCAAAAAAAGCTGTGACAGGAGCAGTTTAGGGCTAGTCATCAGATAAATTGGTTAAATAATGATGTGGTTTGAAACAGGTGATGTCAACAGGTTATTGTAATTATGATTTGGTACAAAAGCAGCATCCAAGAAAGATCTTGTCCTTTAGGAGCAAAGATGGGTGGATGATCACCAGTTTGCCAACAAATACGTGAGAATATTATTGAAATGTTCCTCAAAGAAAGCAAGACATTTGGATATTTCACCTTCAACAGTGCATAACATAATTAAAAAGATTCAAGGAATCTGGAGGAATTTCAGTCTGTAAAGGACAAGGGCACAAGCCTAAGCTGAACAACCATGATCCCGCATCAAGAATCCTCATTCATCTATAAGCGATATTCCCACATGGGCTCTGAACTACTTTGGCAAACCTTTGTCAAGTACCACAATACTCAGTTACATCCACAAATGCCAGTTAAAACTGTATAGTGCCAAAAGGAAGCCCTATGTTAACAGTGTCCAGAAGCGTCAACTTCTCTGGGCTCAAATGCATCTGGGATAGACCATCAGACAGTGGAAACGTAACAAGAATAACAGACCTAAAAGAGGACCTTTTCATCAAAAATGAGCAAACCATAAAAAATATAACTTAACAAGTTCTAGCTTTTTTATCTTATTATTATTTTTTTACAAAACAAATGCTCAGCTGTAACTCCCGTTATAATCATTAACAATTTCATTATTAACTGTATTTTAATTACATTTTTTCTCTCTATAATTGTAATGGATTACAGTTACATTTAATTAGAAATTAAATTACATAATGCTGTTGTAACTACAGTAGTTACTTCCCAACACTGATCATGTAAAAAAAAGTACACAATGTTATTAGTGTCAAGTGCATTAAAACGTGGAAGTGATTCCACTAAAACATAACATTTTGAACCATTTCAAACAAGCAACATGGATGCCAAGAGTTTAAACCGGACTTTTTTCTGTACATTGAAGGTTTACTGGAGACCCATGGGCTGCTGGGAGCAACTTTAGTAGAAAGAAACCGCTATTAAAATTTCTGAATGAAGCAAGTCACAAACCTCTTTTCGCATGATTTATTCACACTGGATCAAGTAAAGATAAACCAATATGAGTAATGTGCTTTTAATTAAGTCTATAACAACTGTTTGGTTCTGTACACAGTGGTTTAATTAAACAGAATTTCGTGAAAGTTAATTTGGATGTGGTATGCTGCTACCACTCCAGTAAATAATTTTTCCGAAGTGTTTGGAAAAATGACATTAAACACTTAGGAAAGTCACAGCTGTGTTTAGACACAGTACGTAATTGGCGGTAAGATATGAATAAATGGTTTATGATTAAGGTATTTTTGTGGGCCAATTTTTGATTATTGCAAAAGAGACCAATAAAACTGTAAAATAAAATCCAAATGTCTTAAATATATTGTTCTCAAGCTAAATATTTAAACCAGAAAACATTAAGATGTTAACCTAGGCTGTAAATAAACTAAACCAGTCACATGACTCCAACATGCCACTATTAAGCTTTCTACAGCTCTTTCATTTGTCATTTAAAAACATTTAACCTCAAGGTTTGAGTTAGAATAGTTTGCAAGAGCATAATTATTGACGCAATGAGGCTATGAAAGTGGATTAGTGAGTAAATGAGTTTACCTAGCCTGATCTCACAAGGAAATGTAACTATTTTATGTTTTGTCAGTTTAGTGGCTAATTCGTATTCATACGAGTTCAGTCGTACGAAAATGTATGATTTTTAAAAGGAGGCATGGCACCAAACCGGCGACGCGGTGGCGCAGTGGGTAGCACGTTCGCCTCACAGCAAGAAGGTCGCTGGTTCGAGCCTCGGCTGGGTCAGTTGGCATTTCTGTGTGGAGTTTGCATGTTCTTCCCGTGATCGTGTGGGTTTCCTCCAGGTGCTCTGGTTTCCCCCACAGTCCAAAGACATGTGGTATAGGTGAATTGGGTAAGCTAAAATTGTCCGTAGTGTATGTGTGTGAATGATTGTTTCCCAGTGATGGGTTGCGGCTGGAAGGGCATCTGCTGCGTAAAACATATGCTGGATAACCATAATTGGTGACGCCATAAATATTTATATATGAAAACAAGTTCACCAGATTACTTCAATAGCTCTATTTGGAAAGAAATAATCATCTTAGAATGATCGAAGTAAGTTCATATGCATAACATGCACATATTTAAAAATATATAAAAAAATACATATTTCATCTATTTTTACTGTGTAAATTATTTAAGATCATTTTAAATGTGTAGCCACAGAGTTTAAAAACACACTCAAATGCTAAACTTTTTACGCTGTTTTAGTTCAACTTTAATGTGAATCCACAAATAACATATTCCATATTCCAAACTGGTGCCAAGACAACTATGAACCCTACTTGATGCTGTGCTGTGTTGCAATGTAACTATATCACAGATTCTTACATCATGATGTCAATTCTGCATTTGACACAGAATGTCATTGTGGTGTGTAAATGATCAACATAATTTTTGTATTTTGTCTAGTATCTCACAAATGGACAACAACCTACATTCTGTAAAGCACACTTCACAACAGCATTCTGAAAGAAAGACTTTTTTTTTCATTCTTCCAAGACAGATTTCATCACTTCTCTGATGTTGAACAATGGGAGCACACAACCTATTCTGCGCATAGCATTCAAATATGGCAAACAGAAAAGCAGACAATGGTTTTGGTTCTTTTAGGTGGAATTATGCAGTGAAGGAAAGGTTCAGGTTCATTTCTGAGTACAATACACCACTTTAGTAGCCATTGTTTGATTACTCTCTTCCCGGAAGTCAGTCGCCAACATAGAGGCAACATAGAGCCTGACATGTTTTTTTTTGTCCACAATATATCAATAATTTAGTAGTAAAAAAAATATATGATACTGTTGCTATCGCAACAGACAAAAATACTGGATAATATTAACCCAGTATAAAAAAAGAAAGAATTTTGGAAACATCAGTTATGCTACAGGAAGTCATTATCTGCATTTAAGGGTTTTTGAGAGTTTTGGGGCATTTCACACTCTGTTGTGAAAGCAGGCAGTTTAGATAAAGCTCCAAATCTTTACTGACATCTTAGACATCATGAAAGACCTTGTGGGATTAATTTGAGGAGATTCATTACACCTTTTCTATTTGTTTCTGTAGACATGCACTTAGTGCAGAGTATAAAATGAGAGCCTGAAGATACGGCATGAAAGTATAACACATTTGTCAATTATAAAGTATGCAGCAAGTAATAAAAAAATGAAAAGGGGGCATATATTAATCTAAGATCAACTTCAGGCAATAGATTCAGGCAACAGGCACTGAAATAATGAACAATTCACAGGAACGTCCTGTATTATTGATGCTAAGCTCCAAGTCATACCAGAAGATGATTCCTTTTTAGTCTATTTGACTACATTATGTTACTCTGTATAGGGTACAAAAATGTCAAATTAACTTTAATTACTTTCTCAAGGTAAAAACAGGTAAAAAAATTGCACTACATTCCATCAACAAAATGCCACAGAAATGGTAATACACTAATATGTTACTGCTATTATGTGTTGTACTGTATTAATACTATGAAATTATATTTTAAAACTGTAAAATAGTCATATTTGAGTCAAAACTCTATTGTATTGTATTTGAATTTAAAATAAAATTAAATTTTTGTGATGGCAAAGCTCAGTATTTGATTTAAAATAGAACCATTTTGTATCTTTATACTTTTTTACCAATTTCATGTTCCTGATTTGTTATCACATTCTTTCAAATTATATTAAACAATATATGGAGAAATAAAAACCTTTCTATCTATCTATCTATCTATCTATCTATCTATCTATCTATCTATCTATCTATCTATCTATCTATCTATCTATCTATCTATCTATCTATCTATCTATACTAAAATAGGATTCCGGCAGTGTATGTTATGAAAATATATATTTACCTTCTTTTTATTAGTTTTGTGACCTCAACACACGCTTGACAGACTTGTGATAGTCAGCCTTTAAGACCACAGAATGTAAGAGTTCCACTGCTGCTTAATAAAACGAGCCCCAATGCTTTCCTCCAGCACAACCCAGCACACAATGTGGGCTACTGTTACCATTTTGAGATGGCAACTGTGACCACTAAAAAGAACTCCATTGGCTGACTTGAATGGTCTGGAATCTTTTCACAGAGCCAAAATCAACAGGGTATTCAGTCCAGAGAGCCCAGCATCACTGTGCTTAGGTACTTGCACACTGCCTTGCATTTCAACCACACCACCATGACAACACATTTATGTAGAAGATCCAACATGACTAGACAATGGTAAGTTATGAAATATATGTTCAGTGGCACCAAAAAAAGGCATTAGAGGCATTGGCAGTTTGATTAATTAGATTATTAATAAATGCTTTTTTTTATTATCAATAATAAACTGCTGAACACTATCATTGTGTTGTTTTTTTGTTTGTTTGTTTTAACAATAATGCTTATAATTATTATTAAATACAAAAGTATTAGCCCTCCCGTGAAATGTATTATTTTCCAAATATTTCCCAAGTGGTTTAACGGAGAGAAGATTTTTTTCAACACATAATAGTTTTAGCTTGATATAAATATACATAGCTTAAAAGCTTAATAGATTAAATATAAATAGCTTAATAGTTTTAATAACAAATTGATTTTGTCTTTGCCATGATGACAGTACTTCATATTTTGCTAGCTATTTTGCAAGATACTAGTATTAAGTTTAAGGTGCAATTTAAAGGCTTAACTAGGTTAATTAGGCTAACTAGGCTTTCTGTAGCCAATCAATATATATATATATATATATATATATATATATATATATATATATATATATATATATTTGTTTAAAGAGCTAATAATGTTGACCTTAAAAATCACTATTATTATTTACTATTATATATTTCCTATTACTATTTAAACTGCCTTTATTCCAGCCAAACTAAAATAAATAAGACTTCATCCAGAAGAAATTAAGAAATGGAAATAATAAAAATAATGCTCTATTAAAAATCACTTGGGAAATATTAGAAAAATAAATAATATTTCACAAGAGGGCTAATCATTTTGCTTTCAACCATATGTATTTTTATAATACATGTGTGTGTGGTGGTAAACAAATAATACAACCAAATTATTAATAATAATAATAATAATAATAATAATAATAATAATAATAATAATA
>CAIGQV010017103.1:1050101-1065891 GCA_903798115.1 Danio jaintianensis | reverse complement strand
AAGAAAGAAAGAAAGAAAGAAAGAAAGAAAGAAAGAAAGAAAGAAAGCCCTTCTAGCCCTTGAATGCGCAAACACAAAGATAATGCCTTGTCAAATACATTTGACATAATTGCTGATAGACATGAATATTAACTTGATAAATCTGACACGAACATTTTAATACATTTATAGTGGACACTGCCTGTAGTCTGTGGCTTCTTACGCTCTAGCTCACTAAAAGCTTCTTAACACTTTTTTTCTAGTTCTTTTTTTTCCAGGCTGCTTTTCTAATCATACAGCTTGTCAGACCTTTATAAATGATGCAGCAAAATACTGTCGTTCAAGTGTAGTACAGTCTATTTTCAGCAGCTTTTTATTCACTGTGCTGCAGTATTTTTTATTATTTTTTTTACCTTGAAATGCACACTCTCTCACACACATATGCATAGTCTCTTTTTCATCCCCTCAACACCCTAATTAAATTAAGCTTTATGCAATGTGGTTGTTCGATCATCCATAGACTTTCCTGCCAAGTTTCACTGGATGGGAACACAGGGAAGAATATTAAACGCGCTTCAAAATGACTGAAATAGCTGTGGCATATCAGTGTGTTTAACTGCAAGAGAGAACTTGCAAATTTGTTTGGTGCTTTGAAGAAGAGTGGGAGTGGATGGGTCTATTACTCAGGACATGTTCGGGGATTATAAGAGATCCTGTTAGTGAAGCAAAAAGAGAATAACAAAAGAAAAGACTTCAGATTTACTACACACTGTCTGTACCCTCAAGGCAACTAATGGGTACATCTGAATTAGCTGACTGCATGGTTTTAAATTTAGCACTCATTCATCCATGTGACAATGGACTCATGAGCTGGATTTCTTTAACGGTGAATCAATAAAGCTGATTTTAATATCAAGTCAAGTCAAGTCGAGCTTTATTGTCATTCCGCTACATGTATGGACATACAGAGGAACGAAATGTTGTGTCTCGCAGGACAACGGTGCTACATAAATTAATCATAAATACAAACACAACACTGGACATAAGAGTTATTAAAAAATACCTGTGCATAACTAACATATACTTAACGTATAGATACTTAACTTAGATGCTTAACTATACACATAAGACAGGCTATACAAGTGCTTTTGCATATAATATGAAAGCAAATCAGAATAAATCTTAAACCTATGTTGTTTAGGGATTTTCTTTCCAAAATATTCTCACATTCACTATAAAAAATAAACATAATTCTCTGAGAAATTGCTAGTAATTATTTCAGACAATAACTAAAGGACAGCCGGCCAGAAGTCGATTTAATCCTGTAATTTTGAAGTAGAAAACCACTAGTACCACAATATTGAACTGCAAAAATAATAAACATTTTCAAAAGTTCTGGGGTGGTTGGGAGCAGCCATTGGTTGACTCACGATTGGTTGACTCACAATTAAGATAACACTGCTAACTAAAATAATATAATATAGTGAGAGAAATGCAAACGAGCTGCGAATACTGATGTTTACAAGCTGATTTGTTGATGTCTTTCTGTTGTTGGGCAGCATTTATGCTTTGATTTTCCTAGGGGGAAACGGAAAGATCTTGAAACAAGACACTTTGCTTCTTACAAAGTAAATATTTCAACAAAACACAAAGATTTTTTTGTGATTATTGGACAGGAGGAAGTTTATTTCACTCATCAGCTGAAACAGCACAGACTGAAAAGGTCAATCTTGTGATTTAAGACATTTTAGACATTTATATAATGTATATATTTAAAGACAAATTTCTTAGCTCTCGTGTGACATTTTAATTATTTTCCAAATATATCCTAAGTGATTTTTAACAGAGCAAACAAATGTTCGCAGTATTTGCTGTTACACATTTTCTTCTGGAGAAAGACTTATTTATTTCAATAAAATCAGTTTTTATTATTATTAGTATTATTTTTTTATATTTATTAAGGTCAATATTATTTGTTCCAGGCAACACGGTGGCTCAGTGGTTAGCACTGTCGCTTCACACCAAGAAGGTTGCTGGTTCGAGTCCCGGCTTTGCCAGTTGGTATTTCTGTGTGGAGTTTGCATGTTCTCTGCGTGTTGGTGTGGGTTACCTGAGGGTGCTCCAGTTTCCCCCACACTCCAAAGACATGCGCTATAGGTGAATTGAATAAACTAAATTGGCTGTAGTATATGTGTGTAAATGAGTGTGTATGGGTGCTTTCCAGTACTGGATTGCAGCTGGAAGGGCATCCGCTGTGTAAAATATATGCTGGATAAGTTGGCGGTTCATTCCGCTGTGGTAACCCCTAATGAATAAAAGGACTAAGTTGAAGGAAAAAGAATAAATGAATGAATGAATTATTTGTTCCCTTTTTAAAATCCACTGTTGTCAAATGACTTTCAATAATTAACTTAAATTGCTTAATTAAACTAATTAACTTAGTTAAGCCTTTGAATGGCACCTTAAGTTGAAAAATGTTATGTTTAAAAATGTGTAAAAAAAACTTCTCTCTGTTAAACTGTACTTAACAGCAATTAATTGGGCAATATTTGAAAAGAATAAAAATTTCAGAGGAGGACTAATAATTGTGCCTTCATTTGTAGCTCAGAAAGTGCATACAGATGAATGTATGCATACTTATGACATAAGTGATGTTTTATAAACAAATTTCGGGAGAAGCACAATCAGTTTTGACAAGCCTAATTCATAACTGACAATCATTTTATTATCCAATAAGCTTAAGACCAAGCCCCTATAAATAGTCAAGCACGTCACGTTTTCTCTCGACTTCAGCATTTCTCCACCACCCCAACTCCACACTATTAAACCCGATACCTACATAAATCTGAGGGGGGAGCATTCTGGAGCTGGGCTTGACACTGTGTTCGGACCCCTTTCTCTCTATATATCCTGATAAGGGGAATAACTTGAGTTAGGGTGCCTTTCTGAGCTCAGAGCCCACATTCAGAGTGTGAACTTGTGAAACGTAAACAAAAGCACCATACATTAATCACAGCGATGTTGGATGAACATAAATGTTACATATTTGGGACTGGTATGCTGGGATGGTTTAAAAGTTTACATGTGAGATTCAACCACCCAGTCTAACTGGAAATTGTAAATCTTATGAGGGGCCAATTTGAATCATATAAAAAACTTTTCTTTTTTTTAAGTAAGCAGCAAAGGGAATAAGCAGATCATTTAACCTCATTTATACAAATTATTACAGGACGTTTACATTCACAAGAACAATTGAAGGTTTAAGAATTGCCACATTATTTATTCTTAAGAGTCTCCATTCTGTTTGTGTTAATTTTGACATGCAAAAGATTTTTTTTTCCAATCAAATCACACTTTTTTCCCCATTCCTTATAAAGAAACTACCATGTGGTTTTAGTTTCCAACAGTTTGGACTGACATAAATGTAAGTAGTAAAACTGAATTTTCATGTGAACAATTTAATTCGCTGCATTACTGAAAAATGTTGTCATGCAGGTCAAGTTTAATGTTATTTTCTTTTGTGCATGTGCAAATGATTACATACATAAGTGCGTTTGTGCATCCACAATTTTAATTATATGTGTCTGATGTGTTGCTAGGGTGAGCTGTATATCAAGGTTCTGATTAAAGACACGAGGCAGAAAGCAGCTCTGTTCACTTTGCCAAGCTTCAGAGTGCTGCTAATTGATGAGACCCAGGAAGACAAGAGTGATGGCTGAATTAATATCACTCTCTCTCTCGTGCGCGCGTTCTGTCTACCTCTCTCACCCGCTCTCTTATGCTTTCTTGGCAGACGCTACTGCAGTGGTTGAGAGTAAAGCTCCTGCAGAGGGGAAACTGTCTTTCTCTGTAGAGCATATATTCATTACGGTATAACAAAAGCTACAGGTCCCCTCTAATATTGCTCGGCACAAATTCAAAAAGCCCATTAATGGGTACCAGTGCATTTCAGGACAGATTCAAAATGCTGTTCTAGACCTTGTAATTAGTGCATAACTTTGGTAATGAACAATCTAAAGCACACACAGGATCTCAGCAGATGAAAAGCAACAAACCAGTATTGTAAGTAAACAGCAATGTTCAGAAGCAGCAATTCAGTTATTTAATTTGAAATCAGTAATAAGAACTGAGAAATGTATTAGTTTAAAATATTGTCTGAATATATAGTAATCAGTATTCAACATATCTCCATTTTTCTCAGAAAACATATTTCTAAAGGTGCTGTTGACTTGAAATTATTATACAAATTAATTTACAATGAAGAAGGGCAGAGGGTTGCTGAAGAGCTACTTGGAGATTTCAGCTGCTGTCTGGGCATTCACTGCCTTTCTACACCTCCCTTTCTTCATGTGTTCACTACTTTTTCCTCTGTCATTTTATTTTATTAGACATAACTTCATTTGTAAACTAATTAGATTTGTTTTCTTTTCATATATGTATTCATTTTGTTGTTAGCAACATCCGATGAGAATTTCAAGTCAACAGCACCTTTAGAAATATGTTTTCTGAGAAAAACGGTGACGTGTTGGATACTTATTTCCCCCACTGTTTATGTTAAGATGTATTTATTTAGTATACTTCTCACTTGCAATGTTTATTGTATTTACATGTTAACTGGAATTCATTTAAGTGAACTAATAATGCTGATTTTATAGTATTTCAGGTGCCCAAAAACTTGCCTAAGGTGTGCAAGTTAGACCTATCCCCACTGTTTCACAGATCTCCTTCAGGGAATGTCTGCAAACAGAGAAGGAAGGAGAGACTGACAAGGCCTGTAGATCTCCAAACCTCTTGAAACAGGAGGAAACAGCATACTAGCAGTCTCTTCTCCAAAGAGGCCCCATTCACTGGTGAGTGGAGGGCCAATATTGCCACCACATACACCTTCAGAGTAGAGGGGGTCAACTCAGCGAAGAACTGTTCTTGCAAGAACTCCAGCACTGAACCCATTGGTCAGTGGACTAGATCTGTCTGATAGTCTCTGCACTATGAAACGAAAAGTTTTCTCTTCAAAACATATCGTTTTCTCATGGTGGTAGCCCTAGAGTGGAGGATGTTTTTTTTAAACATCTCATCAGATAGCCCCTCTTCTTTGAGATGGCTCCCCTCAGCGACCACACCTATAGCGTCCACAGATCTGGCTGATGGCACATAACTGCACCCCCTGCCAGAGGCAGAAGGTCCCTCCTGATTGCAAGCTAGATAGGAGGCCCGTCTTGGAGAGATACGATGTCTGAGAACCATAGTTCGGTCTGCCACTTCAGGGCAACTATTATCAGATGTACCCCTTCCTGGCAGACCCTCTCTAGAACCCCAGGAGCATAACGATCAGAGTAAATGTGTACAGACATCACTGCGGCCACGTCTGTACTATGGCATCCAGACCATAGTATGGACAATGGTCATCTCTTGAGATGCAAATTGGTCCACTTCTGCCCAGCTGAATTCTCTCCAAATTAGTTCATCACCCCTTGTCTTGACAGAACATCTGTGGTGGGTTAGACGAGTACATGATGGCCCTTAGAAGTGGATGGAAGTGCTTCAAACCTTTAAACACTACTAATATTTTCAGATATTTGATGTGCCATGAGAGATGATGGTCCTCCCTTAGGCCCTGGGTGGAGAATCCACTAAGAACTGCCCCCCACCCCGTGTTTTCACTAGTTCATTTTCCATTGACTAGAAACATCCAGCACTGAGCCTTGAGAAAGGAACCAGGGTTTCATGCACATGTCTAGGGTTCAGAGGTACCAATGAAACACCTTGATCATGCAAAAAGGATTTCTCCTCTAAAAAACACTCTGGTTCTGATCCACCACTGGATGTGTCTCATGTATAAATGGAATCATTTTGGATGCTGCTGCCATCAGACCCAGCAGTCTCTGGAACTGCTTCACAGTGATGAACTAGCCTAGTCGCTACCAGTATCAACTTGATGCGTCCAGGGAAAAAGCAAAGCCGTCATTATTGGCAAGTGGCTCTCTGAGCTGGGAGAACGACTCTTTTCTATCCATTTAGCCTTAACCCCAGCACCCCTTATGTGGGCAAAGAGAGCATCTCGATGCTGAACCACCATGCTCTCAGACTGAACTAATGTTAGCCAGTCGTCTATGTAGTTTAGATTCTCATGCCCTGTAGTCTGAGTGGCACAAAAGTGTCCATTATTTTTGTGAGCACACAGGATGGATATGCATGCATCTTTGCGTTCTATCATAACAAAGAAGTCCTTGGGCTATTTGAATAAATAGGATATTTAAATTATAGCCTTTACAGTGATTAGTTTATACCTGTAAGTCATAAGACTCCAGTTAAGCGGTCTTAGATCTAAAATGCAATGCAAGTCTGCATCCCTGCCATCTACCAACCCATATAAAGCAGAGATGGCAAGGAAAAAACCTTCAGCGTGGAGGGTGACTGCCTCTATTCCATTATTTCTAATGGAAGGATTACATGACAGTTTCAGCTCAGTGAGAAGAATGCCACACAATGAATAGGCTCCACTACATTTTGCAGGCGCTCTCTTCAAGAGCGCTCTAGCCTGAGTGATAATGTTAACTACCACAGGTGAAAGATCACTTGAGTCTTCTGTGTCCTATCTAGAAACCACACACAGATGTTCCAGATGTCTGGATATGGCTGTATATGGGTGCCAGATGGTGCACCATTCCTGAGAAAGGGGGTCTTTCCTTACAGGGGGCTCATCAGGGAGAGACTATTGTGAGGAGTATGAGCTCTGGAAACCAGATTTGGGTGGGCAAACATGGTGCAACCAGCAGGACCTGCACCTCATGCCTCCAGAGTAGGCTCAAAAGGAAAATGCATATTTGTGCAGCCTCAGTGCATACAGGCCAAGGGGATCTCAGTCAGGGAGTAAAACAACTGTCAATAAGAGTACTTGTGAGAAGCAAACAGGGCATCCTGGGCTTCGCTGATTCTCTTCCAGAGCAGGGGGAGGGGTGGTCTCCATTCTCCTGGGAGCCTAGCTGTCATGAGAGCCATAGGCTACACAATTGAGCTCACCTGGAAAGTGATTGGAAAGCAATGGTTGAGCCCATGTGATTCCAAAGAAGCATGGTCGATGAATATCCTAAGTTGTGCAATTATTTTCAAAATAATACAAAGTCAAAATAGTTCCAGGCAGGTCTTGATTTCAGGTTTTATTTAAAAAGAATTCATAACTTACAACAACCAAAAATCAAATCAAAACTAAACAAAAGGCATTTTTGTTTACACAATCTGCAGAAATAGAATGTATTTTCATACTTCAAATGTAACATTAAAATGCATATTTTAGATCTTAAAAAATGTATTTGGTGGTTTTTCCACATGCTGGACATGTGAGCACAGTAATGGCTGAAGGAACTGCACAAAACAGGCTTTTAATATTTTATTGCTTACATAAAAACTATAATTCAGACAGAAAAAATGTAAGATACATTTGCTGGCAGCCCCTCTTCACAAATTACATAATAGTTACCAACACTGATAAGACCATATTTCATAATCATATCATATTAGGGTTTGGTTTGTTCATGGTGTTCTCTGGCTGTGAAATCTACACAGATGTTTGTTTGTTTTTTACATTATTTTGATATGACCATAAAGAATGAACCAATGGAAAACTATACAATTCTATGATCTAATTATGGAGATCATAATATAGATAATTACTATTTCCTACAAGGCACTGAATAGCAAAACTGTCTTATTGTAAAAGGCAGATTTAGATGGCTGAGTATAGAATTTCTCTCCTTCTATATCACAAAAAATGGGCTTTATGAGTTAGTGTTCTCTCAGTGCTGGGTTGTGGCTGGAAGGGCATCTTGTGCATAGAACTGCAAATTCCAGATTAAATAGTGGTATATTCCACTGTGGTGACCCCTGCTAAATCAGGGACTAAGCCAAAGGAAAAATGCATGAATGAATAAAATATAGGGTTTAACTTTAAATAAATGTATGACAACTTTATTGCATGACAACTTTATTCATTCATTCAGGCTCTATTTTGCCACAGCGGAATGAACCGCCAACTATTCCGGCATACTGTATGTTTTACACAGCACATCCCCTTCCAGCTGCAACCCATTACTGGGAAACACACACTTATTAACACACACATTCATACACTACAGCCAATTTTGTTTACCCAAATCACCTATAGGCGCATGTGTTTGGACTGTGGGGGTAACCTGAGCACCCAGAGGAAACCAACGTGAACACAGGGTGAACATGCAAACTCCACACAAAAATGCCAACTGGCCCAGCCGGGACTCGAACCAGCGACCTTCTTGCTGTCAAGTCAAGTCAAGTTTATTTATATAGCGCTTTTCACAATGTAGATTGTGTCAAAGCAACTTAACATAGTTCTAGTAAAGTCCAGATTTCAGAGTTGAAGTTCAGTTTAGTTTAGTTCAGTGTGGTTTAAATTTCACTGCTGAAAGTTCAAACACTGTAGAGCAAATCCACCGAAGCACAGCTCTACAAGTCCCGATCCGAGCAAGCCAGTGGCGAGGAAAAAAAAACTTTACAAATTGACAAAGTGAAGGGAAAAAAAAAACCTAGAGAGAAACTAGGCTCTGTTAGGCACGACCATTTTTCATCTGGCCAAACTTCCTGTTCAGAGCTGCAGTCTAGGCGCTGGAGGCTGAAGAAGCTGGACGTCCATCGTAGAGAAGCTGCAGGTGTGAGTAGGGCACCGGCAGGCGGTCAGGTTGGCCCGCAGGATCAATGTGGGGACTCGTTTATCACAGTGGTCATTCAGGAATCAGTCTCATGCACTCCATTTCTCCATGACGACCACAGCATCAGCTCGGGATACGACCTGGTCCAGGATTATGGATACCTTGGGATCACCTCTTCACAGGTCTTGGATTGCATCAATGGCGCTGCATAGTCTCTAGGGACCTAGGAATGAGTATCCCCAGGTGGAAGTAGAGAATAAAGAAAATAATTAACGTAGCTGCTGTTCATAGTGTATTTAAACGAGATGCAAAAATGGAGTGTTATAGATGAAAATAGCAGTTAAATAAACAAACATAGAAACAAACATGTAAAGCATATGAGAGTTTCTAACACAATGTCTGGTGTATTGAGGAGTGTGTCCTACAGGTGATGTCGAGCCAGCTCACCTGCGTGGAGCACATTCATGCATCATACCGTTATGCGATGCGTTGAGTGTATGCTTTACTAAAAAGATAGGTCTTTAATCTAGTTTTGAACTGAGAGTGTGTCTGAGCCTCGGACATTATCAGGAAGGCTATTCCAGAGTTTAGAGGCCATAAATGAGAAGGCTCGACCACCTTTACTCGACTTTGCTATTCTAGGTACTACCAGAAGCCCTGAGTTTTGAGATCTTAAAGAGAGGGTTGGATTGTAGCGAGACAGAAGGTTGGTTAGATAAACAGTAGCTAGATTATTTAAAGCTTTATAGGTAAGAAGCAATATTTTATAATCAATACAGAACTTAACAGGCAGCAAGTGTAAGGAGGATAAAATCGGGGTGATATAATCATATTTGTCATATGATACATACATGTCTTCTTATAATGTCTCCCAGGGGTAGCATGTATATTGTGAACAGCAAAGGGTCTAAAACTGATCCTTGAGGCACCCCATACTGTACTGGCCTGACCTGTGAAAGCTGTCCATTTATATTCACAAACTGGTAACGGTCAGTTAAATATGACTTAAACCATTGTAGAGCCTGTCCCTGGACGCCTGTAGAATTTAAGCGATCTATGAGGATATTGTGGTCGATGGTGTCAAATGCAGCACTGAGATCTGAGTTTTACTGAGTAAAACTAATAATGAGACGCACCCTTGGTCAGCAGCTAAGAGTAAATCGTTGGTTATTTTCACTAATGCGGTTTCTGTACTGTGATGAGGCCTGAAACCTGACTGAAACACTTCAAAAACATTGTTCATCTGCAGAAGGAGCATAATTGGGCAGAAACTATTTTTTCTAGTATTTTAGACATAAATGGAAGATTTGCTGTGAGGTGACAGTGCTAACCACTGAGCCACCACGTCAAACCAACCTAGTTTAAGAAAACAAATCCTCTAGTTTTATTGTCTTATTCATTCATTCATTCATTCATTTATTCATTCTGCTTAGTCCCTTTATTCATCAGGGGTCGCCACAGCGGAATTAACCGCCTATCGTTTTATTATTATAAACAAACTAAATTTAGTAATGATCAACTTAACTTGTTTAAATTCAGCCCATATAAATTGTTTGCAACCACTTACTTTAAATTTAGTAAAACCAATCAATCATATTTTTTTAGTGTAGTTATATCCAGGGGTGCACATAACTGATGCAGGTGTGCATGCACGATTAAAGCAAAAGAATGTGATTCAGATACAGCCCTAGAAAAGTGCGTTTGCATACCAGTGCTATTGGAATTTTGGATACTGTTAGGCAAGGCAAGTTTATTTATATAGCACATTTTATACACAATGGTAATTCAAAGTGCTTTACATAAACAAGTGCAAGAAAATAGACAAATTAAAATTATTAAAAACAGATAAAGATGTGTTAAAAACATGTTTTAAAGAACTGAAAAAGAAAAGACATGATAGTGGGAGTGTTATCCAAGTTATTGCAAACATAGGAATTGCCCATCATTGATAAGATAATTACTACGATAATAACACGTTAAAATGTGTGCTATTAGCTGTGTAAAATAATGTGCTAAGGCTAGGTTTTTGTTGAACAAAGGTTTTGTTTCAGAAGTATCCATGCCAATAGGATTTGGATTTAGTTTACATTACCTCAGATTTTCAAATGACTGGGGACATTCTAGGATTAAAAAACAGATAAGGCAAAGAATCAAGAAACACATCAAGAATCAATGCTGAACAATGAATGTGTGTAGAAGTGATGCTTATATAATGTGTCTGTTAATGTTCTGCAGCTGTGTGTGTAATCAGTGTCAGAATGGGTTTCAGCTAGTGGGTTGATTGTCGCAATGCCTGGTGGGATGTGTAGTACAGGTGAATGCCTGGTGGAGTATTGACCTTATTTTTAACGTATAAGCAGGTCCAGCCATTGGAATCTTTTTGGCACGAGAGTACCAATCTCATTCACTTCCATTGATTTTTAGATGTTAAAAACAGCTCGTTAAGCTGCTTGATGTTGCAAACTGATATTTTCTTATTATATTATTCTATGTTTTATGTATTCTCACGAACACTTGTTTGTAGAGCAAGTAGTTTGACCATTTTCTGCCATTTATTATGACTAGTCATTTCTCCCATAGGCAACTAAATCAAAAGTTCTAAAACAATCACAAAAGCGAGTGAACGTCCGCATTGTAGAATAAGGTCAATACAGATGGCTAGAATGCCCTTTAGCAAGTCTCGTGGCACTCGTTTTGATAACCATAACACTACCACTACACTACCTGACAAAAGTCTTGTCGCCTATCCAAGGAACAACAAATAATTACTTGACTTTTAGTTAATCATTTTGTATCAGAAGTGGCTTATATGAAAGTCAAAGGCCTCTAGATAACACTTATTTTACCAAAAAAAAGTATATGATCATGCCTTGATTTTTAATTATTTAATTAGGACAGTAAGGTCTGACTTTGCTTAGACAAAAGTCTTGTCACTTAACGGAAATAATGTACAGTATAGAATATAATGTCATGGTGCAGTGGAAAAAGAGTTAATATTGTGTATGACTCCCAGAGTTTATCAAGATTCTTTGAATTCATCTTCAATGCCTCCTCCTTCATCTTACCCCAGACATGCTCAATAATGTTCATGTCTGGTGACTGGACTAGCCAATCCTCAAGCAACTTGATCTTCTTTGATTTTAGGAACTTTGATGTGGAGGCCTAAGTATGAGAAGGAGCGCTATCCTGCTGAAGAATTTGCCCTCTCCTGTGGTTTGTAATGTAACGGGCAGCACAAATGTCTTGATACCTCAGGCTGTTGATGTTGCCATCCAATCTGCAGATCTCTCGCACACCCCCATACTGAATGTAACCCCAAACCATGATTTTTCCTTTACCAAACTTGACTGATTTATGTGAGAATCTTGGGTTCATGGGGGTTCCAATAGGTCTTCTGTAGTATTTGTGATGATTGGGATGCAGTTCAACAGATGATTCATCAGAAAAATCTACCACTTTTTCAAATGATCTACTAGAAGTCAAGTTATTATTTGTTGCTCTTACAACTGGGATCGACGACAAGACTTTTGTCAGGTAGTGTATATAAAAATTATGAATCTATTGATTGTCATTAGTATTATGACCAATTTTATAATATAACACACACTTTTATGTTTGTTTAATTATACACTTAGGTGTACATTATTGTTTAACTGAAACAGTAAGTTTTACAGGTTCTGAACAAAATCCAGGTGAGGAAATGTTGACAGCATGTTCACTCTTGGGTGAACTTTCCTTTTAATAAAACACGGTTTCAAGCCTGTTTAACTCCCTAATGTAAAGTATGAGTGATGGTGATTATTTCCCAAACTGAGAAAAAAAATAGAGAAATTCACATTGGCATATCTGTCAATTTACAGCAAATACAGACTTAAAGAGAATTACAAAATCGTACTTAAGAGAGAAAATACATCCTCAGATATATCCATCCTCTTGAGTTATATGACAGATCAGGTTAACTGTTAGATCATATTTAGAGCCAGCCCAGCAGGGGACAAGATTCCTCTCTTAAACCCTGAGGAAGGTCTGTGTATTGAGGTTGGTTGCCTGAATAGGTTTTGATCTAAATACTCAGAGAAGTAGACGCACGCAGAGCTGAGCACAGAGAGCCATCAAATGCACAAACACAACTCTTATTAAAAATGCAACAAAGGAAATCATTTTCACACACAGTCCCAAACAGAAAAACTCAACCATTAGTGACGCCCACCTGAATTGCTTTGGACCTCAGACTGAAGATTTAAAATCTTCCAAAGAACAACAAAAAACACAGTGAGAAAAACAATGGAATAGTGCAGTACAGTCAATTATTTCTACAGCAAGTAGCTGCAAATGCAAAAGGCTAGATAAAGTGTTACAGTTTTCATCCATACATTCAGATTTAAAATATAATTATAATTTTAGATTCACCTCCCTGAAGACACATATAAGGTGCTCATAATTATGTAAAAATAAATTAGAGCCATTCAAAACGCTCGCAGCTGCTTTTCTCTGATATGCAGATTTTTTGTCTTTTGATACTTGGTTCAAACAAAAATGAAATGGAGGCCATTATCAAATAAATAAGTAATCCTACAGATAATATGTGTCTTCATGCTATACCTTTTATATGGAAAACAAACAGAAATTTCAGTTGCTATTTAATGAAAATTTTCACAATTATTATAGCTCTCAATATCATTATTGTACTCATTCAAAGCAGGTCTGGTACCTTTTTCTGTTAATATGTGAATTAACCTCCTTAAATAATACTCTACAATATTGTTAGTGTACACCATTAACAGAGAGTACACAGAAAATATTGAAGTTACAATTTAAAGTATTAAAATGTTAAACTATGTTTTATACTAAAATTCATGGTCACACTTTATTTTGATGGTCCGTTTGTTGAATTTAAGTTACGTTGCATCTGCATGCCAACTAATTCTCATTAGATTATAAGTAGACTGTTAGGTTGGGGTTAGGGTTGGGGTTAGGGTTAAGGTTAGTATAAGTTGACATGTAAAGTCGTGGCCAAAAGTTTTGAGAATGACACAAATATTATTTTTCACAAAGTTTGCTGCTAAACGGCTTTTAGATCTTTGTTTCAGTTGTTTCTGTGATGTAATGAAATATAATTACAAGCACTTCATAAGTTTCAAAGGCTTTGATTGACAATTACATGACATTTATGCAAAGAGTCAGTATTTTCAGTGTTGGCCCTTCTTTTTCAGGACCTCTGCCATTCGACTGGGCATGCTCTCAATCAACTTCTGGGCCAGATCCTGACTGATAGCAACCCATTCTTTCATAATCACTTCTTGGAGTTTGTCAGAACTAGTGGGTTTTTGTTTGTCCACCCGCCTCTTGAGGATTGACCACCAGTTCTCAATGGGATTAAGATCTGGGGAGTTTCCAGGCCATGGACCCAAAATTTCAACGTTTTGGTCCCCGAGCCACTTAGATATCACTTGTGCCTTATAGCACGGTGCTCCATCGTGCTGGAAAATGCATTGTTCTTCACCAAACTGTTGTTTGATTGTTGGAAGAAGTTGCTGTTGGAGGGTGTTTTGGTACCATTCTTTATTCATGGCTGTGTTTTTGGGCAAAATTGTGAGTGAGCTCACTCCCTTGGATGAGAAGCAACCCCGCACATGAATGGTCTCAGGATGCTTTACTGTTGGCATGACACAGGACTGATGGTAGCGCTCACCTTTTCTTCTCCGGACAAGCCTTTTTCCAGATGCCCCAAACAATCGGAAAGGGGCTTCATCAGAGAATATGACTTTGCCCCAGTCCTCAGCAGTCCATTAGACATACTTTTTGCAGAAGATCAATCTGTTCCTGATGGGTTTTTTTTGGAGAGAAGTGGTTTCTTTGCTGCCCTTCTTGACACCAGGCCATCTTCCAAAAGTCTTCGCCTCACTGTGCGTGCAGATGCGCTCACACCTGTCTGCTGCCATTCCTGAGCAAGCTCTGCACTGGTGGCACTCCGATCCCGCAGCTGAATCCTCTTTAGGAGACGATCCTGGCGCTTGCTGGACTTTCTTGGACGCCCTGAAGCCTTCTTAACAAGAATTGAACCTCTTTCCTTGAAGTTCTTGATGATCCTATAAATTGTTGATTTAGGTGCAATCTTAGTAGCCACAATATCCTTGCCTGTGAAGCCATTTTTATGCAACGTAATGATGGCTGCACACGTTTCTTTGCAGGTCACCATGGTTAACAATCGAAGAACAATGATTTCAAGCATCACCCTCCTTTTAACATGTCAAGTCTGCCATTCTAACCCAATCAGCCTGACATAATGATCTCCAGCCTTGTGCTCATCAACATTCTCACCTGAGTTAACAAGACGATTACTGAAATGATCTCTGCAGGTCCTTTAATGACAGCAATGAAATGCAGTGGAAAGTTTTTTTCAGGATTAAGTTCATTTTCATGGCAAAGAAGGACTAGGCAATTCATCTGATCACTCTTCATAACATTCTGGAGTATATGCAAATTGCTATTATAAAAACTTAAGCAGCGACTTTTCCAATTTCCAATATTTATGTCATTCTCAAAACTTTTGGCCACGACTGTACTTGCGAAGTTTCTTATAGTCAGTTACATGTCGGTTGAAGGAGCAGTATCAACAGATATTAAGCAGACAGTCTAATAATACTCAAATGGACCATCAAAATAAAGTGTTACCAAATTCATAATCTGCATCAAACAGTTAAAGATACCTTTTCATTCATTCATTAAACCTTTATTCGTCAGTGGTCGCGACAGCAGAATGGACCGCCAACTTATCCAGCATATTTTTTATACAGCGGATGCCCTTCCAGCTGCAACCCAGTACTGGGAAACATCCCTACACACTCATTCACACACATACACTACGGACAATTTAGCTTACCCAATTCACCTGTACTGCATGTCTTTGGACTTGTGGGGGAAACCGGAGCACCCAGAGGAAACCCACGCGAACACAGGGAGAACATGCAAATGTTACGGGTCCCGGCCGTGGAACTCGTAGGCAGATTAAAAAGTGCCTGAATTATCAGGAGAAACAAAATCACATCGAGACTTCAGTGTCTTTCCCCAGGCGCAGCTTAGTAGCATCTGTTTATTAACATTCACATTATGGCAAAAATATCCTCACA